>SNQJ01S0191382.1:0-17129 GCA_010110895.2 Picea sitchensis
GTGGTGGGATTTGATGAATAAAAATGTGTATATATGAATATTCATTATTATGTAACTAAACCACAGTTGTTTAAAATAAATTATTGAACCGGACAATTGTGATTAAATGAATTCTCACACAATTAATTGATTGTTGTCTTTTAAAAGACTAGTCTTGTTGACTGGATTGAATGCATACATAAATTACTAAAGGATGACAGTTTTGATTAGTAGTACATGCACGAGATTTGCATGTACTAGCTACACATGCATTTATTGTACATATACACTAGTATGTATGAGTTTTCTTGACTTACTTACTAATAATGTCGATTACTTGTTATGAGTGTGTGAACCATGTTCTTGTTCTTTGTATGCCTTAACTTGGGGGGTTTTGGGCTCGGAGGGCTAGCATATCCGTTGATATCCTAGGGCTAGAAGCTAACTAGTCGGCAGGGAGGTCGGTTTTGGGTTGTGTTCTAAAGGAGCGGGAAGGAAGCAAGCGGCAACATTGAATTGTTTTGAATTAAATTGTTATTAAATTTTATTACTATGAAAAATTAGATTTCGAATGTGCTAGATGAAGTAATTTTTAAATTTTACTGTTGTGTTCTAATTCAATGGTTGTTTAAATTAATTTAGAGCCATTACATTGAATATGACTTAATCCACATCAACTAAATCTTGCTTTAGAGACCTAAGGTGTCNGATCCAACTTGTATAGTTGTGAAAGTTGCTCTTGCCTTTTATTGATATAGTATCTTTTTTTTTCCTTTTAATTAGGGCTTTGTACGTATTGATCTTATCAAGTTTTAAGGGCTCATTAGAAGCATCCCTAATGGCTTTCCTAGTAATTTTACATTCTTTATCATACCAAGGGTTTATAAACTTAATAATTAAAAAATAAATTTATATTATATACTCTATATTAAAAAAATTAAAAATAAAATAAAATAGCAATTAAATTAAATTTCGATGGGTTAAATAAATGATGTTTTAAATATCTCAATCAAAGTTTCAATTGATACAATTATTTTCAAGTTTTTTGCTGTCTAAATCAATATAGAGAGAATTGGTACAATTATTTTCCAAGTTTTTTACTCTGTCTAAATCAATATAAACAGAGTCGAGGCTAGCCCAACACAATTCCACCATGGAAAAAAAACTATAATTATGATTCACTAGTGAATTTTGATCATATTTTTATATGAATTTTCATAAATAAGGGGCGAGGTGAGTATTTCCTAGGTTATGTTCTTATTGGGTATTTCCTAGTTGCAACCAACTTCATGGTCAACCTTGGAGCCTTTTGATGGTCATTGTTTTGTTTGGTATGTTTCTTTTTTGAGTTAATTATGTTAAATTATTGCAACCTTATCATGGCTTTTATTGGCTTAATAAAAAAATGTATCTTGGGTCTTTTTGGTAAGTTAGTATAAATTGTTATTTTTTCTATAACATCTTCATATGGGTATTGAGGGTTAATTTTCTTTGGGGCCTTGGGAAACCATTTTTCTCAAATAACTCATTTTTCCTCATTTCCTAACACAATTTCATATTCCTTTTTAAATGATTTATTGTTGTTTGATAGTCCATTGTCTTCCATTGGCCTACTAACCTTAATTATAAGATGAAACCTATAGCATCTCTCTTGTATATTATTCTTCACATTGTAGCTTATGCAATGTGACTTACTTCAAATTTTGGAGTGTTCGTTTACATTGATTGTCATTCATCATAATGTTAATTTACCATATTTAAATTTCATTGTATAGTAACAAATTCTCACATTCCTTTTTAAATTGCTTCTTATTTGATAGTCCTTCGTATTGGCCCACTAACCTTAAGTCTAAGATGCAACTTATGGAATGTCTCTTGCATATTTTTCTTCAGTAGTTGTAGCTTATGCATTGTGACTTACTCAAACTTCTGGATTGTTGGTTTACATGGATTGTTATTGACCATAATGTCAATTTATCATATTCAAGTTTCACTTGGATTGTTTCACATACCCATAACTTCAATGTTGAACAACAATTGTATGATTACAATATATTATCCATTTTCTTGTAATGCCAATGTACTCTTACTCAAAATGTGGAACACATTAATAAATTATTTTTTCATTTTCATTTATATATATGTTTATGTATTGAGACTTAATGTTCAAAGTATAGCACAACATCACAATTTAGTGTATTTGTGAATTTCAATGATAATGTCAAACATGCATGGTGCTCAATCTAGATCTCTTCAAGGCTACTAAATGCCAAAGAACTATATTTTGAGTAATGGGTTTACAAAGAGATTATTACTCCATTTGCAAGCGAACCTCAATGGAGAATTATGGTGTTCCTCATTGAGTGGTGAAACCCCTATCTTGGAGATAACTCAAACAATAGTACCCAATAGCATTTTTTTTAAAACACTTTCGTTTTTTTAAAACACTTTAGTTTTTTTTTTCTTTGTGTACATAATACACTTTGCCAAGTTGGTGACTCAACACCTCTAAGAGTTGATAGGTGAACTCTCCAAATATTTAATTTTTAAGTTTGATCTCATATTCTTTTTTCAATGTTTCCATTGATATAATTCAATATCATTTTTCTGAATATGAGAATATATTACAATGAACATGATATATCTCAATACTCATAAAAATATAAGCTCTGATTAAGAAATTGTAATTGGGTATTTATTCTAGTAAGGTTGTTTAGGATTTAATGTAGCTAAAATACTAGGTAACATCTCACACATTAATTGGAAATATATATTTTTCCAAAATATGAGGGTGGGGGTGGGGGGGAATATTGGAGAAAATGTATATAATACATTTTCTCCAATATTCCCCCTATGAGAATATATTACAATGAACATGATATATCTCAATACTCATAAAAAGATAAGCTCTAATTAAGAAATTTTAATTGGGTATTTATTCTAGTAAAGTTCTTTAGGATTTAATGTAGCTCAAATACTAGGTAACATCTCACACATTAATTGGAAATATATATTTTTCCAAAATATGAGGGTGAGGGTTGGGGTGGTGGGGAATATTGGAGAAAATGTATATAATACATTTTCTCCAATATTCCCCCCTACCCCCAACCTCATATGAGGGTGAGGGTGAGGGTGAGGGTGGGGGTAGGGGGGAATATTGGAGAAAATATATGGGTGGGGGTAGGGGGGAATATTGGAAAAAATGTAGTATATACATTTTCTCCAATATGAGGGTGGGAGTGGTGGGGAATATTGGAGAACATGTATATAATACATTTTCTCCAATATTCCCCGATACCCCCACCCATACATTTTATCCAATATTTCCCCCAACCCCCACCCTCATATGAGGGTGAGGGGAAATATTGGATAAAATGTTATAATGCATTTTCTTCACACATTAATTGGAAATACATATTTTTCCAAAGTGATTTAGGGATAAATTTGGTCTCAATCGTAAGAAATAACCATAATAACAATTAGGCATATTTATTTTTCCAAAGTCACTTGATGCAGGAGCATCGCTAGCAAAGCACAAGTGTGGAAGACAGCTGGGCACACTAGCGCATATTTTGAAACATTTTGAATTTCAAAAGATTAATGTATTAATGTAATATTTGACAAACCTTTTGAGTTATGAATGTATTTAATGATCAGAGGCTGAGCCATCACATAAGATCGATGGGGATTGTATTTTTATTTAATGTGAAGGATCACAGTACATATTTGGAGCTTGCACTCTTATCTGTTTGACTTGATATTTATTGTAATAAGTGTCATTCAATTCCATTAAGATAGCATAGAGTAGCTAGAGGGAAGGCTCGAAGAGAACCTCTTTGTATAAAGCTTTGTAATATTGTCCAAGTAGCGGTGGTTGATGGTTGTTGTTGTTGCGAATATAGGAGAACCAAGCAATAGTTGAATCTATCTTGTGTAGGTTAAGGAGTAGTGAAGAACAATGTATGTATGTATAAAAGTTTTCAGTTGGATGAATATAACAGAGATATATTGTCCCAAATTTGTGTTGATTATGTGTCTATCTGAATGAATGGTAGAGTTTCTGTTATTTTTCAATACTCTGTTATTTTTGTTCTTAGATCTATGACTGCATTTGCTTTGTTGAATGTATGAGTCATTGTGAGGGGTAGATAAGTTTCAATCGTATCTTTTCACTGAGCAAGTGCAAGGTGTACATGGTGTTTGCAAGGAGTGTGTGACTGAGTCTGTTTTGAATCGAAAGCTCAGAAGAGATAGTGAAACGCATATGTATACAAGGAGTGCATCGACGTCTGCAAGGAATGCGTGATCGAGTTTTCAGACTCGAAATCACAGGAAGGATAGCATGATTTCAGTCACAGGAGACAGAAGCAGTTGGAGAATAGTCATCGGGAGTGTGAAGCCATCCATAAGAAGAAGTTGAGGGTGGAGGAAATTTGTTGCAAGGTGTGCACAGATTGAAATCTCGACTAAGTGTCGAAGAGATTGTTCAGAGGAACAAGGGAAATCGAAGAAGGAAAGCTCAAGAAGGAGAGCGACGGAGTTCTTCAAAGAGACAAGTCCATAGAGTCTTCACTGAAAGTCAGTGAATGAGAGATTCATTCTCGGAAGGAGGTGAATGATTCCAGACCATCAGATCTGGTAAATTTGCGAGGAGGATAACTGTGAAGTGTTTCAGTACTTCAAAGTTCGGCAAGTTTGAGGACTTGATGAAACCAAAGTTGCAAAGTCTGAAGTCATGATTCAATCCTGACCGTTGATCACATAAGAGCACGTGGCATTGGATTAAGGAGTTCGGGAATCGAAAGACCAGATATTTGTGGAAAAAAGGCCTGGAGTTTCGTGAATTTGCAAATTCTGAACCCTAGTGGGGCTGGTGGATCTAAGGAGATGTGTTGAGAAAGTTCGGAACCTTGGAGAAGATCACTTCAGGGAAGAATTGAGGGAAGTATTCAGGATATCCCCTAAGTCCGAATCGCGAAGAGGTAAAACCACGGTCATAGCCGTGGTCACTTGCGAAAGAAACCTGTGTGTGTGGGTAGAGTAATTTCGGGTGATCGTAGAGACCCAAGGAGTCTCTCTGACTCAATATTTCAAACGATCCAAGACCGGGAGATCAAGCAGACCTTTGGAGGGAAGGGGGTTTGCGCCAGAGTGGTATTAGAGCGAGTACATAATTTAATTTTGTAGGAAGAGGAGTAAACTGATATCAACGAGAGATATGAGGAGCGTCAGTACAAGGTCGCCTATAATACATGCAGATCCACCTGTAGCCAATAGATCTATGGAAAGGGAAATGAGAGAATTACGTGCGAGACTAGATGCCATGGAACCAACACAAAGGAGAGCGCCTAATACTGGAGATGTCAACGAGGCAAAAAATTAAGAAGTTGAATTCGAAGAAGCTGTATCTAGGGATGTAGTGGAAGAATGCTTGCTGAAAGAAGTTGTCAAATTGGGTGCCAGAGATAAGATTGGCATCCCTATGTATGAAGTAAATTTAGACACAAAATAATTTATTGACTGGATACGAGCGATGGTAAAGTATTTAGACTATGAGGATATCGAAGAGGAGAAAAATCTGAGACATGTTGTCACTAGGTTAAAAGGACATGCAACACTGTGGTGGGATGAACTACAAGCCGACAGGAGGAGCAAAGGCAAGAAAAATATCAAGAGTTGGGATCGAATGGTAGACAAGCTAAAGGCGAAATTCATGCCTAAGTATTACCAGATAAATCTGCTTAGGAGGATGCAGAACCTGAGACAGAGAGGATTGATTGTGAAAGAGTACACAAAAGAGTTCTATAAGTTTAAAATTAGATTTGGACAACGAGAAAGAGACTAAGAGAAAGTTGCTAGGTACATTAATGGCTTGAGATATGATATCTAGGATGAAATCAGTATGGAGACAATTAGGATAGTAGAGGACACGTATAAAATGGCATTGAAGGTAGAAGAGAAGTTGGATAGGAAGCAGAGTCAATAGAACAGAGGTTGAAACTTGAACAGAGGCAAGGGAGTTGCCCAAGATAAGGCACAGAAGCCCAAAGATGAGGCGTAAAAACCACATAATCACTCTAATAAAGGAGGACGTTCCCGAAGAAGGCAGGGTGGTGGTAAAAGTTATTTTCCCAGAGGAAGAGGAAGAGGCAGAGGAGGATAAGTGAGATGTTATTCCTGTGGAAATACATGACATATGTCTTGGGATTGTCCTAAGAGAAAGAAAGGAGGTGAAGCTCACATCTTGGAAGCACGAAAGAGATATGTTGAGACAGAAGGTGCAGAGGATGGAAGATCCTTGATGATGAAGAATTTTCTTTTGAAACAAGAGCGAGAGACTGAAAAACAAATACAAAGGAAAAATTTGTTCGAGACAACTTGCAAAATGAAGGACAGATTTTGCAAGGTGATAATTGACAGTGGGAGCACTGACAACTTATTATCCACAGAAATGGTGGAGAATCTAGGGCTAGAGATGACTACACATATGACGTCGTATAAGGTCTCATGGTTTCAAAAAGGTCATCGGGTAACCATTACTAAACAATGACTGGTTGAATTCAAAATAGGAGGATATAGGGATGAGATTCTATGTGATGTGATTCCTATGGATGTTTGTCATGTTTTGTTGGGGAGACCCTGGCAGTATGAAAGAAATGTTATTCATGATGGGAGGAGAAATAGATACACGTTAGAGAATAATAGTATAACACACATGTTGCTGCCAATTGAGGAAAATAAAGTGAGAGACGAAGCTAGCGCGAGAATACTTCTCATGAGTGGGAAGGAACTCCTGAATGAAGTAAAGAAGGAGCAAGAGATACAATTTTCTATAGTGAGGAAACCGAGAGTTATCCTTACCAGTACTTCACTAGAAGATTTGCCTGAGGAAGTTTAGGAGTTGTTAGAGAATTTTGTTGATATTGTAGTGGATGAGTTTCCAAACTCATTGCCACCTATAAAAAGCATCAGTCATCACATTGACTTGACACCAGGATAAATCCTATCGAATAAAGCAGTGTATAGGTTGACACCTCAAGAGAATGAGGAGATGAAGAGACAGGTTCAAGATCTGTTAGACAAAGGATTGGTCAGAGAAATCTTGAGTCCATGTGCAGTACCAACTATATTAAGCCCAAAGAAAGATGGAGGGTGAAGAATGTGTACAAAATCGAGAGCCATAAACAATATTACCATCAGATACAGATTCCCATTGCCAAGGATGGATGACTTGATGGATTTCTTGAGTAGATCCAACTATTTTTCAAAAATAGATTTGAAAAGTGGATATCACCAGATCAGGATGAGAGAGGGTGATGAGTGGAAAACAACATTCAAGACGAATGAGGAGTTGTATGAATGGCTTGTTATGTCATTTGGATTACCAAATGCCCTGAGAACTTTTATGAGACTGATGAATGAAGTGTTAAAGGATTTCATTGGTAAGTTCATGATTGTATATCTGGAAGATATACTAGTATTTAGAAAGACTAAGGAGGAACACTTGAGACATTTGACATTAGTGATGAGGAGGTTGCAGCAAGAGAAGTTGTTTATTAATTTGAAAAAGTCCTCTTTCATGAAGTCAGAACTCATTTACTTGGGTTTTTTCATTTCTTCAAATGAGATGAAGATGGATCCTGAAAAGGTGAGAGCAATCAGAGAATGGTTGTCGCCAAAGAGTATCTTTGAGGTAAGAAGCTTTAACGGGTTAGCAAGTTTCTATTGGAAGTTCATCAGAAATTTTATTGGTATTAGCGCTCAAATGATGGATATAGTGAAAAAGAGACACAAGTATTTCAAATGAACAGAGGAGGCTGAGAGGAGCTTAAACATATTGAAGGATAAGATAATTGAACAATCAATTATGGTTTTGCCAGATTTTGGAAAGACATTTCAGGTAAGATGTGATGCGAGTGGAGTTGCAATTGGAGTGGTCTTAAGCCAAGACAACAAACCTGTTGCATATTTCAGTGAGAAGTTGAATGAAGCCAAAAGGAAGTACTCCACCTATGACAAGGAGTTCTATGCCATAATTCAAGCCTTAAAGAAATGGAGACATTATCTCATACCGAAGGAGTTTGTTTTGTAAAGCGATAATCACGCCTTACAATTCATAACCAGATAGGAGAAGTTAAACCATAGGCATGCTAAGTGGATAGAGTTTATGCAAAATTTCACTTTTGTCATTAAAGATATTTCTAGAAATGCTAACAAGGTTGCTGATCCATTGAGTAGGAGAATTTTGATTCTGCGGGAATTTCAAGTCAAGACATTAGGGTTTGACCACCTTAAGGAAATGTACCACGGTGTTCTGGACTGTGGAGAAGCATATGAAGCATGTGTGAATCATGTGCTCAGAGACAAAAGCTAGTGGGTCGAATATATGATTCAAGATGGGTTGTTGTTCAAAGGTTGCCAGTTGTGCATACCAAGATGCTCGATGAGGGAGAATTTGCTAAAGGAAAAGCATAGTGGAGGTCTAGATGGACACTTCGGCTATGACAAAACATTTGGTCAATTAGCCAATTCATATTATTGGTCGGGTATGAGAGAGGAAGTGAATAAATTTTTGAACAACTGCAAGATTTGTCAATATGCCAAGGGGAAGAAGCAGAACACTGGGTTGTATCAGCCATTTCCTATTCGAGAGAGGCCTTGGGATGCAATAAGCATGGATTTTGTATTGGGATTGCCAAGAACACAAAGAGGAAGTGATTCCATATTTGTGGTGGTGGAATTTTTTTCAAAGATAGCACACTTCATCCCGTTTCAGAAGACCAGTGATGCAATGCATGTTGCAATTTTTTTTTTCAAAGAAGTTGTGAGACTCCATGGGTTTCCCAAGAGTATAGTTTCAGATAGGGATACCAAATTTGTTGGTCATTTATGGAGGACATTGTGGAAAAATTTGGGGAAAGAGCTATCTTTTAGTTCTGCATATCATCCAAAAACAGATGGACAGACCGAAGTGGTGAATAGGATCCTAGGAGATTTGCTGAGGAGTTTGTTCACTGAACACCATAGTCAGTGTGATCAGATTCTATCACAAGCCTAGTTTGCATATAATGACTCAGTGAAAAGGAGCATTGGGAAGAGTCCATTTCAAATAGTTTATGGGATGAATCCGAGAGGAGTGTCGGAGTTAAGATATTTGAATCAAAGTGATTTTATAAGCGTGTGAGCTGAAGATTTCACTGCAGAGATGTAGGAACTTCACAATCAAAACAAGGAACAATTGAAGAAGAGTAGCAGTGAATACAAGCGCAGAGTGGGTCAACACAGGATAAACCTTGAATTTGAAGTTGGAGATCAAGTTCTAGCACATTTAAGGAAATAAATATTCCTGAGGGGAAGAGACAATAAGCTAAATTTGAAAAATATAGGGCCGTGTAAAATCCTGAGGAGGTTTGGCAAGAATGCTTATGAATTAGAACTGATGGAAGATGTGGGTATATCACCCATATCCAACATTGCAGGCGTATGACGTATATCCTTATAGGGAGGACATAGCTGAAAGATCTAAAGATCAAGGGAGGATCCAGTGGGAGAAATAGATGCCTATAGCAGAGAAGTCACAGATGGAAAAGATCATAGATCGATGTGTTGGTAAGAAGACTAGAAAGAAGATGTATTTTGAATACTTGGTAAAGTGGAAAGGACAACCAATAGAAGATGCCAATTGGGTTGGTGAAGAGATCCAGAAGCATGGAAAATCGGTGCAAGAGCTCATGGACAGGATTCCATGAATTTTTCAGCCAAGGAGTATGATGTAGGAGCATCTCTAGCAAAGAACAAGAGTGGAAGACAGTTGGGCACACTAGTGCATATTTTGAAACATTTTGAATTTCAAAAGATCAATGTATTAATGTAATATTTGACAATTTTTTTTAGTTATGAATGTATTTAATGATCAGAGGCTAAGCCATCACATAAGATCGATGGGGAATGTATTTTTCTTTAATGTGAAGGATCACAATACATATTTGGAGTTTACGCTCTTATCTGTCTGACTCGATATTTATTGTAATAAGTGTTAAGTAGTTGATAGCATTCAATTCCATTAAGATAGCGTATAGTAGTTGGAGGGAAGGCTCGAAGAGCACCTCTTTGTATAAATCTTTGTAATATTCTCCAATTAGAGGTGCATGATGGTTGTTGTTGTTGTACATATAGGAGAACCAAGAAATAGTTGAATCTATCTTTTGTAGGTTAAGGAGTAGTGAAGAACAATGTATGTATGTATACAAGTTTTCAGTTGGATGAATATAACAAAGATATATTGTCCCAAATGTGTGTTGATTATGTGTCTATCTGAATGAATGGTAGAGTGTCTGTTATTTTTCAATACTCTGTTAATTTTGTTCTTAGATCTATGACTGCATTTTCTTTGTTGAATGTATGAGTCATTGTGAGGGGTAGATAAGTTTCAATCGTATCTTTTCACTAAGCAAGTGCAAGGTGTGCATGGTGTCTGCAAGGAGTGCGTGATTGAGTCTGTTTCGAATCGAAAGCTCATAAGAGATAGTGAAACTCATATGTTCACAAGGAGTGCATCGACGTCCGCAAGGAATGTGTGATCGAGTTTTCAGACTCGAAATCTCAGGAAGGATAGCATGATTTCAGTCACAGGAGACAAAAGTAGTTGGAGAACAATCATCGGGAGTGTGAAGCCATCCATAAGGAGAAGTTGAGGGTGGAGGAAATTTGTTGCAAGGTGTGCACAGATCAAAATCTCGACTAAGTGTCGAAGAGATTGTTCAGAGGAAGAAGGGAAATCGAAGAAGGAATGCTCAGGAAGGAGAGCGACAGAGTTCTTCAAAGAGACAAGTCCCTAGAGTCTTCACTGAAAGTCGGTGAATGAGAGATTCATTCTCGGAAGGAGGTGAACAATTCCAGACCATCAGATCTGGTAAAGTTGTGAGGAGGATAACTGTGAAGTGTTTCAGTACTTCAAAGTTCGACAAGTTTGAGGACTTGACAAAACCATAGTCACAAATTCTGGAGTCGTGATTCAATCCTGACTGTTGATCGCAGAAGAGCACGTGGCAACGGATTAAGGAGTTCGGGAATTGGAAGACTAGATATTTGTGGGAGAAAGTCTTGGAGTTTCGCGAATTTGCGAAGTCCGAACCCTAGTGGGGCTGGCGGATTTGAGGAGATGCGTGGTGAAAGTTTGAAACCTCAAAGAAGAGAACTTTGGGGAAGAATTGAGGGAAGGATTCAGGATATCCCCAAATTCCAAACCGTGAAGAGGTAAACCCACGGTCATAGCCATGGTCACTTGCAGAAGAAACCTGTGTGTGTGGGTAGAGTAATTTCGAGTGCTCGTAGAGACCCAAGGATTCGCTCTGACTTAGTATTTCAAACGATCCAAGACCACGAGGTCAGGCGGCCCTTTGGAGGGAAGGGGTTTTGTGCCATCAATCAACATTTTACCTAGTCTCAACAAGAATAAATAAACTACACAATTACTAAATATATTTATTTCTCCAAAGTGACATTGGGCTTCCCCTAGCCCCAATCACAAGAAACTACTCACATACTCACTAGGGATATTTGTTCTTCTAAATTTTCCCAAGAATTCACTTAGCACATATATTAAACATTACATGCTATGAATAGGAGTATTTATTCTACAACTTTTCCTAATGATTCACTTTGTCCCATTTACAATAAATCACCTACAAAGTGACTCATGGTGTTTATTGCACAAAATTCACCTAGGAATTCAACTATCCCCAATCACAATAAATAACCAATGCAATCACTAGGGTATTGTTTATGGGATTTTCCCTGTGACCTTGGTTCATGTCACTACAAAACCTGACCGTATTCAAAAGATAAAACCTACCCTCATACATACAAAGTGGTAATCAAATAACTACTTTTTGAAGAGAGAAGAGAAGAGGTCACACCTTGTATCTATCGTTTGATGTCGTTCCACGCTCTCGACCTTTGATTCACTCTTGATATCTGTCGATACCAGCCTGCAAAAGGAGATCAAGTATATGTTGCCACTAGGTAGTTATGAAAACAAGTCATACATGTAATAAGAAAATTCAGATATGTAAATCAAGTAAGCATATACAAATATGTTGAACAATATTACAAAAATATGGAGGGAAAGAGAACTATTTTATTGAAAACAGTATGAGTAGGTAGTTACAACTTGACTCTAACCATTGACACTGCCTCAAAGCCAACTGGTCAAGTTCCTCTGTTGGTCCTTCAAGCATCAACTCGATAGGATGACTCTTCCTTGGATGACCCATAAGGGATAGGATCATGCCCTACGTTCATATATAGGGGAGGAAGGAATGTTGGAAAATGAGTTTCCAGAATAGGGATGCTACTCAGAGGATCAGGAAATGAGGGAATCTTGTGAAACTGTCGTCATGATCTTGCACCAAGGATGTCCTCCTCACCCATGCTCTCATAGGTTCTTTTATACTATTCTCAAGAGGTTTAGGTGGTTGAATTTCATTTTGTACAGGCCAAGGGAAGATTAGGAATGATCCCAACTGAAAAACCCACCCGAAAATGTGGAATATTTTTATTTTTTCATATTTTTAGGACATTTGCACATTGCAAACTAGCAAGGTGTGAACATCCGTGGTTTGCACATGGGTGACTCTCGGATGGAAACAAAAATGTTGTTTTTTAGGTGATTTTGATGGAGGATGGGATTTAAGTTTGCAAGCTAGAGAAAAGGACTAAGCCATCTCACAAATGCAATTGATGTGGCAATTTGTGGTATAACAAGTATCTATTCTTCCAAACTCACCTGGGACTTCCCCTCATCCCAATTAACCAACTTGTGCAATGGATGATGGTATTTATTTTGTCAACGTCACCCAAGACTTCACTAATATTTAATCACAAGAAAATTTTATAGTGACTAATTTGATATTTAGTTTTATGAACTTTCTTAAGCCTCCCTTGGCCTCAATTGCAATAAATAACATGCTTAGCCACTTGGTGATCTATAAAATTTTGTTGATATTCCACTAAAAATTTCTTCAGAATGGGTCTTAGATGTCATTGTTAAATACCATGAGCTTATTCTCTATGTTTAAGTTTTTACTTATGATTAAAATGTATAACTATAAGCATATCACTCAATAATCTTGAAATGAACTAAGAATATAAAAGTGAAGCTATAGAAAAAAAAAAGTGAATCTCCCATCACACAAGATATACCTTGGGAGAGTCAATGTGGGATAACTCTGCAAGAAGATGAGGATTGGGCCTTCCTACTTTTCTCAAGGCACATAGAAATTTGAACTCACTATGGAGTTACAATAGGCACTGTGTCTTATGAATGAATTCCACAAGGTATTGTTCTTTATTATTCTCAAATTTCCCACTCCTTTTCTATGCTCATTTATGGAACAATAAATCTTTACAATAGGAATATAACTCATTCCTTTCCTTACATATTAAGTTTTAGTATGTCTTGATATCACTACAAAGAAAACACCTTGTAGTGAAGGTTTTGCGAAGGTTTTCAGTCTTACAAGATTTGGCAAAATTTAAAAAAAAAACTCCACTATTCAAAGTGGGGGTTTTAGAAAAGATTTTAATGGATTTTCCATATAACTAAAAAACTTTGAGTGGGAGGAGGTTGTAGTGTGGTTTTTTTTTCCAATGCTTTTATTTGTAAAATGCATCAGTTCGTTCTTAATTAATATACACTAATGCACACATAAAAGTAACAAGCACTAGTGATTTTAGTGTTAATATGCACACAGTTTCGTATTGTTTTTGTATGCAGTAGTGGTTCTTGTATAAATATTACGCATTGGGTCATTCATTTTGTTTTATGGAACTTCGGTGCTATTTTATTTAGTATGCATCAGTTCATGTGTTACCATGTGCATTGAAGGTTAGTGAAATTTTGAATATTCAAGATGAGATGGCGACACCATTCGTTGTTACAAAGCATCGGTGCATATATTATATTTAGAGGACAGATATGTATATTATATGTAAAGCACTAGTGCACACTATAATTATATGCACTGTAATATTTTGAAATGATAAATATAATCAATCATTTGAGCTAACTTTCAGGTGTTGAGTAGAGTGGTAAAAGATCAACATGGTTTTAGTTCTTATCAAGGGTTGAATCTACTGGAAATCAACATGGTATCATAGATAAGTATTTGAAGGAAAGAGGGAGCCTAGTCTCTAAAGGGAGGAAACCAAGAGGATAGATATTATCAGGTTGATGACCAGTAGGGGAAATCAAAAGACATATTTCAGGGAAATGATAGTTTCAGTTGAGGGTTATCAGATCAGATATTGGAGATAGTGAACACATTGAATATTCAACACAAGTTAGAAGGGGAAACCAACTTTTGGGATTGAAAGGAAAGGTTTATTCTTCTATTGGAGGAGAATGACCTCAAAGAGTATGTTGAGGTTGTGGTTTTAATTCCTACTGATCCACAGGAATTGGCAGCTCACAAGGAGAAGGAAGTGAAGGCAAAATGGGTGTTTCTAGAATCTGTAAATGATCACTTGATTCCACACATTGCTAAGAAGTAATATGCCAAGGAAATGTATGATACTTTGGTGAGTCTATACCGAAACAAGAATACATCCAGGTTGCTAATTTTGAAGCACCAACTTCAAGTTGTCAAGATTTCTAATGAGGACATGGTTGTGAACTATATTATGAAGATTACACAGATCCGAGATCAACTTGCATCCATTGGTGAGACAATATCGAATGTTGAGTTGGTGAATGCAATGTTGAGAGGTCTTCCCAAATCTTGGGAACCTTTTGTGCAGGGTATTTGTGCATGAGAGATAGTGTCAGGTTTTGATAGACTATGGACTGATTGTATTTAGGAGGAGAATCAGTTAGAGTCTAGGGATGGTTTGAAGAGTATCCATGATGAGAACTTTTCTCTTGCCAACCAAGAAAGGAAGGGAAAGTTTAGGAAGATTGTTAGTGGATATTTTATCTCTCAAGATGGAAGAAGAAGAATACATGAGGAAATTCAAGTGCTTTGAATGTCAAAATTCTGGACATTATGCAGGGTAATGTTCATACAGGAAGAAAGGGGGGAATGAAACGAAACCAGATGTAACTTCGTTAGTAAAGATTCAAATGTACGAGTTTTCCACGAAGTTTGAATTGACATATTTCTTACTTGTTTCCTAGACTTCCTTGGGAACTATATCAAGTGGTGCATGGTTGATAGATAATGGATCCACGTGTCATATGACAGGAGCATGAGAGGTGTTTGAGAGATTCAAAGAGTCTAAATCATAGGTGCATGTGGAACTGTGTATGGGGACCAAGCATGCAACGAAGGGATCTGGGACAATGCCATTTCGTATGGATTCAAGAGGTGTTTTGAGAGTACAGGATGTGCTATGGGTGCCAGAACTCAAGAAGAGCATGATCTCAGTATCAATGATTATGAATAAGGGATATGGGGTATTATTCCAATAGCAAAAGTTGATCATCATGCCCAGAGGATCTAGATTAGAAAAATATGCTATCTTTGGAGTTAGAGAGAGAAAATTTTATAGGCTAAAGGGCCAGCCTATGCAATTAGTGGAAAGTAGCAGAGTGGTAGAGAATAGGGAGAAGGTATCTCTTAAGGTTGAGTATCTCAGAGGGAGTCATCCTTCAAGTTCAGGTGGGAAGGAGAAACCTTCCAAGTATTTCAAGAAGGATTCATGGTACGAGATGGCCATGGAGGATGCTCAGGAGAAGGAGACTTCTAGGATCATGTTCAAAGGTAGTGAGTCTTCAGAGATAGGTCAGATCATAATGGAAGGGATAAATTTTGTGTCATAGGGAGTAGCCAATTAGGTGTATTGGAGAACAAGCATGGTAGCATACCCAATAGCGAATATAAAGACAACTCTAGGTGGGAGAAGTACCTTCCTCACTAAGAGGGAGTGTTGATGTTTGTGGTAGCATCAAACGTGTACTTCTGCATTTTCTTGTGTCTAGCATGTGGAAGTCATCGAAAATCTAGTGTGATTTTACTTTAGTTTAAAGGAATTATTTAAAGAAAACATGTTTTTATTAGTAATTAAGTTATTTAAGGAACACGCATAGCATGCAACATGTAATCTAAATATTAAGTGAGTGTGAGAAGTAATCTCAATCGTAGATCACTTTGAATATTAGAAATAGATTATAACTCATGATTATAAAACCAAGGTTGGGGTAAAGGAGAAAAAAAAATTGATAGGAGATCAAAGTGAGAGACTTTGGTGGGAAACCAAGGTTGGGGATAACAAAGAATGATGTTTTCTAGTGTGAGGAGTGTAGGAGAAAATGAGGGCTTTTGCTTACACTAGAGTGAGGATATCTCACAGGTTGGGTGAAGATATTTCATCCAAGTGTTTTTCAAAGGGTTGGATCACAAAGGACTGTGATTCAAGATCTTGGATAGGTGGATAAGGAATTTCATTTAGAGGTCATACAGGTCAAGAAGGAGAGAGAACATAGGTAGCCATAGGTGGATTTCAAAGGACATAATACATAGGGAAGAATCAGATCGTATGAATCTTTTCATACGTATTTTATGTACAGATACACAATTCATAGTGTAGATAGTCACATATATATGCATTTCATAGTGGGATGAATCGTGTATGCCTTAGGAAACGTGTTGGTATAGGGTTGTACAACAACACAAGAGTTTCTAGGCTTGTATGCAGTGTATAATTCTCTCAGTGGGTCATTTTCCCTATTACGGGAGCCTTAATTTGACCTTAATAAAAGCATCATTGGACTGGTTTTCCCTCCAAGTTTTATCCAGGGGATTATACCCAAAAAATATTGGTGTTTATATGTGCTTGATTTGGTTTCCTTGTTTATGTTTTATTTGCATGTTTAGTTGATTACTCAACTATGCTTTTAGTAGATAAAGTGATTTTATTTAGAGATAATTTTCTAGTGTTGAGTAGAGTGGTAAAATATCAACATGGCATTAGTGAATACCAAGTTTTGAATCTGATGGAAATTCAATAAGTCCACATGTCAAGTGGTTTTCGTGCCATGTGTCAAGGTAATTCAAAGTCTCGGGGCAGAGCTCCGTATTGAATCATCGGTGCAACATGTCATGCCAAGTGGCTTGTTCATAATGGGGGCCATGTGTCTTGGGTTATAGCTC
>SNQJ01S0191383.1:0-17993 GCA_010110895.2 Picea sitchensis
ATTTAGAGTGGTTTATTTCAGCCCCTGAGGCCTCTCCAAACTCTTCTAAATTTTTTTTGTACGCCTTTTCTTCCTTGACCATGGGGGTTCCATGGAGCAAGGTATCATCCAAAAATTGTTGGTGTGTTGAGGTTGGGCAGATTCAAACGGTTTTAGGCCTTTGATTTCACCTTCGGCCATTGTTGTCTTTATGCTCCTGCTTAGACCTTCCATCATTAAAATGAACATGAAAGGGGATAGATGATCCCCTTGTCTTATACCCCTTGAGGGGTAGAATGGCTTGGCTGGAGCTCCATTTACTAAAAGCGAGAAGTTCTTTGTAGAGACTAGGTTGATGATCCATTTAATCCAGTGCCGGTCAAACCCAAATGATTCCATCATTTTCGCCATATAGTGCCAGCTTATTTTTTCATAAGCCTTTGCCAATTCCAACCGGATTAACATCCCCACTTTCTTTTTACTTTTCAGAGTATGTATTATTTCATGGGCTTTTATGATGTTGTCTAGAATCTTCCTCCCCTCCACGAACCCTGCCTATTCCTGTGAGATTAGAGTTGGGAGGAGTGGTTTCAATCTATTAGCCATTACTTTTGAAATCATCTTATACACAACATTGCACAAGGCTATCGGTCGATAGTCATCCGGAGTTCAGTCTTCATTTTATTTTGGGATCAAAGTGATCATCGTGGTGTTTAGGGCCTTCAGGATTGAGGCTGAGCTCCACTATACCATAAATATCATGCTTAACCACATCCCAACAAGCTTTAAAAAATTCCACTGTGAAGCCATCTGGACATGGGGCTTTTCCATTTGGCATCTCATGGATCACTTGGTCTACTTGTTCCTTTTCTATGGGTTTGTAAAGGTTGACATTGTGTTCCTATGTTACCAACTTAGGGATGTGCCTTACTATCCTCTGGATTGCTTCAGTCCTGTCCTGGTTGGGTTCTTTGACTATCCCCTAGAAGTGTTTGACCATAGTGTTTTCAATGTCCTGGTGGGACTCTCTCTCTATCCCATCCTGAAACTCGATCTTCAAAATTCTGTTATGAGATCTTCTCACTATAGTTGATATGTGGAAGAAATTGGTATTTCTCTCCCCTTCCTTAAGCCACTGAATTCTGGATTTTTGTCTCCACAAGGTCTATTCTTGCTTACATATTGCTTCCCAATCCTAGAGTAATTGGTTCTCCTCTTTTTTCCTCTCCTCGATGTAGCCTTCTTGGATGCATTGCTTCTGTAGCTCTTCCATTCTTACCTCTATCAATTTTTTTCCTAGTCAATTTTTCCAAAAACTTCTCTGTTCCACTTCTTGAGTTTTTGCTTTATGTACTTCATTTTTTTTTTTAAGTCTAAAAATATTTATCCCTTGTTCCAGGATATCCTCTTGCCACCAATATTTGATGTTCTCCTTGAAGGTTGGGTCGTCGATCCAAAATTTCTCGAATCTAAAAAGCTTGTTCTTTGGTGTTGTCTAAAATTTTTCCTTTAATCGCATCGACGAGTGGTCTGATCCCCCTTAGGGAGGATGCTACCTTCCAACGCTAAACCCTATAGAATGATGGATTCCGATACTAGGAATCTATCTAGCCTCATGGCCACCTGGTGGTGTGAATGCATTTTTTTGTTCCAGGTGAACTGCCCATTACTAGTCCTGATGTCCACTAGCTCTGTTCTTTCAATGAAGGTCGTGAAATCTTCCACATCTCTGTCCAATCTCCGGTTGCCCCATTTTTTCTTAGCCATAGTAGTTATAATGTTGAATTCCCCAACCAAAATCCAATGGATGTTACTGTTCCTCTCCTTTATATTTTATAGGTCTAGGAGAATTCTTCTTTTATCCTCCAATACCTGGGGTCCATATACATTTTTACATAAGACCTCCTTCATGTTCCCTATCACTTGCATTTTTACAGATAATGTGTGGCTAGTGGCTTCAACAAAGAATAGATTCACTGATTGTGGGTTCCACAGGGTGAGTATTCCTCCCACAATGTTTTGACTCTCTATAGTCAAAAAATTGTACTTATTACAATACTTATTACTTATTATTTCCATTATGTCCATATTACATTTTGTCTCTTGAATGAAGCATATATCTAGTTGTTCCATCTTTAGTCTATTTTTAAGGATTTGTTGTTTTATAGGGATGTTTAGGCCCCTTATGGTCCAATTAATAACCTTCATTTAAACATGTGGTGGGGAGTTGGGAAAGAGATTTTTGATCTTACCTGAATTGATCAGAAGCACTCCTAATTCCTATAGGGCTACGCTGTTTGATTTCCTCCCTTTCTTTCGTCTTGCCTGCTTTGGTGAGTGTTGTGGCTAACCTTCTCCTATTTTGATACCCAATTTTCCTATTTCGTCATGCATTCTCTTGATTCCTTTGGTTTTTTCTTCCTCCCTCAGAAGGAATAGGTATTGGATGCGATCCAATTTCTCCGTTGGTATATTGTCGACTCCTTGATTTTTCCATTGTTCCAGTATATTCGGGAGGTCTATCCCTTCCCTTTCCACGATATATCTTAGGTCTGGGTCTTCTGTTCCAATGTCGCTTGGTGTCATTTCTGAATCACCGTCGACCTCCTATATTGGGGTATTTGTGTCTCCGACACCTTCTTCGATTGTGCTCTTGTTGTGCCCGTGATTTCCTTGAGAGTTTGACTCTCTTTGGTCTTATTTGCTTTCTATTCGTTTGTATCCCTTTTCTTTTGCCTTTTCTGTTCCTCCTCTTCTCCCTGTTTTGTATTTCCCTGTCCTTCAGATCTATTCCTTACTTTTGGGTTGCTCATTGTGGGGGGCTTTCCTTGTCTCTTATTTTGTCTTCCTTTGTAGTTTGTCCTAACAAACCCGTCCTCATCTTGTTGTTGTTTTGAGTTTTCCTGTTCTGATTTTTTGTTTAACGAGCATTCTCTTAGTAGGTTCCTGTGTTCATGACACATTCTACATCTAAACGAGATCTTTTCATAGTCTATGCTTTGGATCCATTCCTCATCCCTGAACTCCAGACTGATTTCCTTCGGGAGTGCCCCCGAGACATTCATCTCTATTTAGATTCTCACATAGGATGTATACTTCCCTTTTAATGTTGCATCAGACGTCTTGACATATTTCCCCAGCTTGTTCCCTATGGCTTCGAAGGTGGATGGCAGCCAATAATCCAACGGGAGGGAGTAAAGCCTAAGCTAGACTGGCACACTTTTAAAGGTCTCCTTTTTTGGGGAGAAATTTTCCTTCCAAGGTCACATGTACAATCCTGCTGAGGCATGGAAATATGGTCCCCCCTCAAAGATCTTATCTCTGTCTTCTAAGTTCATGAAGACTACTGTAAAAGTGCCTTTTGATCCCAGGTGGAGGCCTACTTCTCCACTCAGCTTCCATTGGTATTTTATCCAACTGTGTAGGGTTTTTTTTGTAGGTCATAGACCCATAAAATTGCAGATCATGGAATGTGTATTCATCTGATCCATAAAGAGTTGGGTCTGGGGATCTTCTAGAATAACCTTTCGGATTAATGCTATTTTTGGTTTGCATGGGTTGTTCCCTCCTCCCCAACTTGATTTTTCCATTTCTGGTGTACTACTTTGGGCCTCCCTGGTCTCCTCCCCCACTCGTTCTTTTTTTCCTTGGTTGTCCTCTTTACGGTGCTTTGGCCCTAATCCCGAGGTCCCTGTCAGAGGTTCCTTAAACCCTATGCCACATAGAGTTTTCCCTCTCTCCACCACCACCTGCTTGTAGGAGGGAGTCATGCTCCCTCCCCCTCTGGTCACCATTCTTCTTGCTGCTGAAGTTGTAACCCTAGAACTAATCCCTGGAATCCTTTGTCAGAGTTTGTCAGAGCTCCCAATAAAAAAATCATTTATTAACACTATAAAGTTTCCTATTTTTTTGGGAAAAAATAAAATCCAACTTATAATAATAATAAAATCATTTATTAACACTATAAATATGAACGATCACATACACAATAATATTATTGTGTGTCCATGAATTCCCTATTATCCTTCACCAAAATTTGAAAATCACACTTGATTTATTCTTTTAAGATTTGTTTTTTTTTATATCATAACTCTCATAAATAATTTATGTGACATGTAATGGTATACTTACATTGCCTCCAAATAGGTCACTTATTTTTATCCTACTCCATTGCATCTATGTAAAGAGTGTATTGCTCATCAATGTAAGAGGCGAGAGATAATTCAAGATATTTTTTATATTGTTTTTTATAATTAAATATTTTTATATTATTTTTTATTAATAATATTAAAATATAAATTTCAAAAAAGTTATTTTATATTATATTAATATATTTATTAATTTAATGATAAAGTAAAATATATTTGTTTAAAATTAATTATATTTATATGATTGATACATAACATGAGAGTGCACTTACCAAGGAGAGCATATCACGAGCAACACTCATCTTTTGAGGATACATTTCCAAAATTATAACATAATTAAATTAGTAGTTAGTTTCATCCTTGAAGATTTTGAGTTGCGTGCATTGTAAGATTTATTGTTTCTTTCAACGTTTTCGAAGTGCGTGTATTTTAGCTTATTATTTTTGTTTGATAATTATTTTAAAGTGGACCTATTGTAAAACTATAAGGAGGCCTTTGAACAAGTGAATAAACTAAGCATTATGTTCTAAGTGTAAATGTGTTGAACGTGCACAGAATAGATCTAGCTAGAAAATACCACATACATTTGCAGAGATAAATCGAGAAAGAAGAAGCAAGAGAGAAAGAATGGAGGAATTCTCATTAACCGTAATGAATAATGAATAATTTACACATGATATACTCTGTATAACTCAATCAATGCACACTGGAGGAGAAACGATGCAGCTTAGTGGTGGTCTAGAGTGATCTGGACACACACCAACGGTTACGGGAGTGACCTGCCACCTACTCTAGGTTCTCAGGAAGTTACGGGAGTGAACTGCCACCTAGTTGAGTTAACTAGTCAACGAGTCTTCAGTTAACTGACTGAAACAAAGTGTAGTGAGGAGTAGATCAAGGAATCAAGGGTAATGTGCTAGTTTTGTGATGAAACCAAGGCTAATGCACATTAGCATGGTGATGATCCTAATGTTTCATGGTGACAAAACCAATGCAACATCTAGACTCAACTCAACTAGTCAAACTGAAGTGTCAACTTAAGAGAATATTCTCCAGGTGGAATATTCTCCCCTAAAATTTAGGAGACTGAATAATGACTAATAAACATAGGAAAAACCTTAGGAACTTAGGAAAAATAAATCCTAGGTGTGTGTGAAGTAACTCCAACACCCCCCCTGAACATCACTATGGTGAAAATAAAGAATGGGTCCCGGCAACAAGGCCATGTTAGGTACCCAAATACAAAAGATACATTGAAATAAAGTGAGGAGCGAGGGAAAATCTCATGGGAAAAACACCCCCTCAAGGCACAATGTATGTAAAAACAAGAACTAATAGTTGCTAGGCAACTGTGTCCTTCACTCCAAGACGACTTCGTAGAGAGTGGAACTTCTGCTTTGTGAAGGTCTTGGTGAATATGTCTGTCGTCTGTTCTGCTGGAGGACATAACTGTAGGTCGATGATCCGCTCGTGTACTAAGTCCTGGATGTAGTGCATGCAGATCTTGATGTACTTCATCCGCTACCTTTGAACTGGATCTCTACAGAACTTCAGAGTGCTATGGTTGTCACAACATATGACGATCGAAAGATAAAACTGAATGCCCAATTCAGTGAGAAAATTCTCTAGCCACATAGCCTGAATGGTTATGTTAACTACCCCTCGGTACTTTGCCTCAGATGAAGAAAGATAAATAAAAACCTGCTTCTTTCTCGACCAACAGATAGGCCCAAAACCAAGACTGAGTGAGTAACGAGATGTGGACTTGCTATTAGTGCTATCGCCAGCCCAGTTAGAATCAGTAAAACCGATGAGATCTAATGTAGAGTTTGATTCATAATGAATCCCAAAGGTGATGGTGCCCTGTATGTATCAAAGGATATTCTTTGCAACCTTCCAATGTAGCTCATGCGGCTCCTGCATGAACCTGTAAACTGCACCAACTGCATAGAAGAGTTCTGGTATGGAGTATGTGAGATACAATAAGCTCCCCACTAGCTGTTTGTATAGTGTGTTGTCAACCAATGGAGTGTCCCCGCCATCCTCAATTTTGACTCCTGATAGGAAAGGATTCGGAGAAGACTTGCAGTCTTTCATGTGAAATATATCAAGGATATCTCGTGCATACTTGGCCAAAGATAGTTTGATTCTTGATGCATCCTGATTGATATCGAGTCCAAGGAAGAAGTGTAGTGGGCCCATGTCCTTCATTAAAAACCTATCATGTAGAATCCTATTGACTGCGACAATCGCTGAAGTCGAGCAACCAATAATCAACAAATCATCAACATACAAAAATAAGAGTAGAAGTGAATCAACCATTTCGAGCATGTAGAAATTCGAGTATGATTTACAAGTACAAATTTTTGTGACAACAGGTAGCATTCCATCTTGGCATACCATGCCCTCGAAGCTTGCTTGAGGCCATAAAGATATTTCTTCATTCAACAGACCAAGGATGAATCCTTCATAAATCCCTAGGGCTACTCCATATAGATCTCCTGATAGATATCACCGTGAAGAAATGCATTCTTCACGCCCATATTATAGACTTCCCATCCCTTGTCAACCACAATGGAAAGTGATAAACGTATGGAATCCGTGTTTGTTATTGGAGCGAAGGTCTCATCATAATCAATGCCATGCACCTGGTGAAATCCTTTGGAAACAAGCTCGGCTTTGTATCTGCTAATCTGTCCATCCGCTGCGCTTTTGGTCCTGTAGACACATCTGTATCTGTTAAGAGGAAAATCTCTCTATGTCTAGGGTAAACCACAACAGACAGGTATGATTGCAAAAATCAACTCTTTCCCATAAACATGCTATATAAACCAATGTGAAAGCAAGATAAGAAAGGGACCTACCTCGTCCATATGTTCGATGATGTCCACCATTGAGGACTTTGACCCAAAGCTTTATACTCGCAACAAGTTCTCAACAAACAAGAGAAGAAATCATATAGTGATAATATAAAGGGTTATCACATCAGATAACATAATCCATTAATATACAAAACAAACATGCCCATGGATAATAACTCATATATTTGCAACATATCAATTGGACGAGAAAGGAGTATTTCTATTAATAAATGATCAACATAAGTGAAAACATTACAGACTTCTGTGTTAGCACAGTTCGGAACCGAGAAACCAAGTTCCTTCCAGCTAGGCCTCCATCACTTCAATCCTCCACCAAAGGAAATCTCATATAAGGGAGACAAATAGGTTCTCCATCAATAAGGGAAGATCTTGGGGGCTGAAAACTGTGTTCAGACTTAAGGGACAAAGTGATGCAGACTCAATATGAAGTAATAATTTCTCCAAGGTAACTTTTCTCTCAAAGTTGAATTCTCTCTTCTTTTCCATAGCTCAGAATTGGATTCTTTATAGCCTTCAAAATGCAACTGAAGGGATGAGTTGGAACGTTTCTAGTATATGGAAGGCCAAGGATCAGATATCTCCTGTCGTGACATGGAAACCTGACATTTAATTTTTATTTTCTGGCACAAATCCTGAGGTACACGGGATGTAGTGGAGTAGCTTGCATATACGCTTGCTGTATAGGGTGCAAGATGCGTACAAGTGGAAAAAATTTATATTTTTGTCTTTGGATTTATCAATCAGGGAAAGTGAGTTTGCATAGGGAAATGGAGTAAGGCCCTCTCTGCAAGATTGCATAGGGTGAGGCAAATATTGCTCTAACATATGCCCCCTAATGTGTGAGGTCAAAGGAGTATCTACAATGGCTGAAATACATTATAAACAAACCAGAAGTGGAGTGGTAGAGAACCAGCTGGACAATCTCAATTTCTCATTACATTCTGCACTGAGTTTGCATACATGGCTGCCAAAAATACACTACAGATCCATGTGCAAATATACCAAACAAGTGTCCGTGGCCATGAATAGGAAAATACAAATGTGGTTACATGCCAAAAGTTGTCATAGTCATGAACAAGGCCCAGTAGAACTAGTCTCAAGAAACCAAGCTGAGGATATCTGTATACCATGGAGTACAATCTAATTTCCCATGATCATTGAAGTCATAGGTACTGGTCCAATTAAAAGGAAGCAACAACTCAGGAAAGCTATGGCCACATAGTGATGTCTTCAATACTTCTACACAATCTACCAAAGGTGCAAGTCTACATCATGTGAATAAAGGAGTTGAGGTTGAACACAATGAGACATTGTTTGATTACCAATCATTGAGGTATACCGTTAGCAAACGTGAGACATCCTACTGATAATGAAAGTAGGTATCAAGGCACTGAGTACATTCTTACAAGTGTGAATAGAGGAGTCGATGTCGAACACTTGAAGAATCCATCGATCAAGAGACATTTATGTATTCCCAACTATCGATGGCGAGAGAGCCTTCCACTAATGACTGCAAGCCTCAAGTTACTCATAAGAATCTAAGCCCCGTTTCTAGAATAAATGGGCTAATGTCGATGGAAAGAGACCCGATGAAAGGAGAGCATTAAGGCATATCTCATCAGTCAACATGAGGTAGAAAGCATGAGCTTCATGATTTGGTGGAAATCAAATGAAGAACAAGTTCATGAACCAACGACCCTGTGCATCTTTCGAGTGTGCCAAGTGCAAGTGGTACACGAAAAATACCCTCTGAATAGATGCCAATGATGAAAACTGCCGACAAAGGCGAGGAAACCACCAATAAGGCTAATGGAATCCAAGACACTGCATGAATCCCTATGTGTGAATATATGTCTTGCCATCGAACACAAGGGAAACCACCCAGTCAACGACCAATGATGAAATGTCAACTGATAGGTTCAAGGTTACCTACCAATGATGAAAGTAGGGCCATGGTGCATGATAGGACTACAATATCATGTGATTTTGAGACAAACTGAGGGTATGGCCAATATGCAAAGTCAAGATTTTTGAGGAGTGGCCGACATAGGTTGATAGACTTCCTTTGAACAAGAGCATGAGACATATGAAGGAATATGACATCATAGACCTGATGATGAAACCATAAGATGTAGGAGGCATCGATGAAATTATCTATAGGGACTAGAAGAGTAACTAGTTGGTAGAGAAGACTCTGTAACGAGCTCATCTTCTTAAGGCCATGCTAATCCAAAAATTATGATGATGAATGGACTCAAATAATTTTGTACTCTTTTCAAAGGCGACATGACTGCTGCCAATATAAGATAATACTCCCTTCCCTTCCGTCTTTTTTTTTTCATAGACAAATGAATGATATGATATAGAGGAGGAAACGAGTGTTGCAAGTAAGCAAAACTAGTTCTAGCAGTGGAACATACCTATGCTCAATGCAAGGAAGTGCATGTGGGATATGGACACTCAGGGGAATGTTCCCTCCTAGGTATAGGTAGTCAAATTGTGAAGGATATAAACAAGGCTATGCTTGGTTGAGGATGCAAAACTGCTGAGGAAAATGGTTTATAACGCAAAGCGAGAACCAACTATAGGCTCAATACTACAAGCACGAGAATGAGATGCAATCACAACTTGACACCCAAAAATATCCTTTTTTATTTCTTTTAGTCTACTTGGCATGAAAAAGGGGTAAACTTGTGCCAAATAAACGTCTCTTCAAAACCAAATTACGAGTGTGAAAAAGACAAGTTCACTCGACGATATTTTCACTCTTTGATAACGAGTTGGAAAAGAGATTAACTAAGACTCATGACCTTTAAAATCCAATTTAAAGAGTGTGAAAGGGAAAAATCACTCGACAATCTTTTCCCATTTTAGATGAGTCGGAAAAGAGATTAAATTAAAATCGTTGATGTTGTTCTAATCAACATGTAATGGGGGAGGCCAAGGCTCCTGTACCAGGATTCTGTGGAATGTCAGTATCTTACGAATATCCGACAAAATATTGGGAAAACCCAAAGCTCTCCAAGTGGAGGAGGATAAAGAACTAACAGAGTATATAGTATCTGTGATGGTTCGAATAATGTATCTTACTAGAAAAGACTTAGGTGGGGGTGTGGGATACCCCACAAGGCCGTCCCAATCGATGGGAACCTCTTCGGGACTTGGAGGGAAAGCACTCGGGGAGAGAATAAATATCTATCATTTAGAAGGGGTAGGATCAGGAATGATGATGACATGACTGAAGTATGTATCACCCTCCACAAGGAGAGTGGGATTGAATAGATATTTCATTGGTATGACCACCTCTTCAAATCTAGGTTGAAGAGGATGCACAGTAACATGGATAGAGGACACATCACCCTCGAAAATGGGGGTGAGGTCAGGAGAAGATAGCACCGTGTCAATTTAGGGAGGGATAGGGTGCAGGGAAACCACAGATGTCTCAGAATATGAAGGACCCTTGGGAGAGCTCCATGCTTCTGGTATCTTGACATTAGTTGTACATAAATGAGTAAGGTGATTTCCTTCACAAGTCTTGCAAAGTAATTTAGGCTTACGTCTGATACGTCTAGGCTTCTCGATGCCCCCAACGTTGTTCACAACGGCTGGTGACATGCTCTCGACATGAATGGAAGAGGTGAGAGAGTCATATCCTACATGATGAATAGAGGTTGGAGATGTGACATTTCTATGATTCATGGTGAATAGAGTGGTGCCCCCAACATGATTAACAGAGGTTGGGTGCGGGTTGTGAACATAATTTGGAGAAGATGTTGACTCATCTCCAACATGACTGGAAGAGGTTGGTGATGGAGAACCAATATGAATGACAGTGATTGGGCTAACAGTGAATTGTGGCATTTGATGCCAAGGTCCAAGGAAAGATTGATTTTGAAACATTGCAGGCCAGGAAGGGTCCTGATTTACCCCCTGTCCCTATCTGGAAAGGTAGTATCCTTTGTTTAATTGATTCAGAGAAGTCTGAATGGGAATCATCACCAAAGTTTGCAAAGAGACGGAAGTACGATAAGGATTATTTGAGTGAGGATATATGTTTCCCCCTTGTGAAGGGGTCCCATGAAGAGGGTAGCCCGAAACGTAAAACTGATTCTCCCTGTATGAAACACCCGGGGACACATGAGGACTTGCCATGGAAAAAGTGTTCAAAGGAACTGACATGGTGGATGGAGGATACATGGATGGAGTGTAGCAGGTAGAATAAGCATCCATCTGAGTATTGGCTCCTGAAAGAGCATAACCAGGATTGGATCTGTAAGAGGGGAGGTTCCAACCTCCCGTCGTAAAGGAAGGTTGAGGGAAATGACTCATATCAAATGAAGACTTAGGCATTGGGGCCATGGTTCCCCCGGATCCAATGATAGGATTCATATAAGTGGACCAGGGAGAGGATTGCAAGGGTGAAGGCATATCAACGGGATAATGACTAGAGACCCAAGGCGCAGACTGAGTACCAAAGTTCTGCATACCATTGTAAGAAACATGAGGATTCATCCCCATGAACTGACTGGGCATCATGGGGTAAGAAATAGTAAACGAGGGAGCCAAAGGGACTCCACTATCCATAATGAGGACTCATTATATACTCTTAAGGCCAACTAGTAATAAAAAAACACACCAAAAGTCAAACGACCAATATGCATGCAAACGGGGTAAAGTGCCTGAGTGGCCTCCCTCCCTAAAGAAGGCATGTCTCACCCAAGAGGGGCCTGAGACTCCCTGCTAAAGATCGGAGGTAACATAATCAATTATAAGGGCCCTCATGGGCTTACCAACCAGTCGATCATATCCCCCCAGAGAGGTAATCCTCCATAAAGGTTGTGTGTTGTTTGACCCTTATCTGACCCAGGGTACCTCTAGAATAATCCCTACAAGTAACCTATGAGACACCTAAGTCAAGCAACTAATAAATCACTGTATAATTTATGCACATGCGAGTAGACATAAGTCAGGTCCACCATATGGGTAGGGTAAAAAAGCCGGAAACCTTGAAAGCACCACCTCTCACAGAGGTAAAGGCACTAACAAGATCCCCAGATATGATTAGATCCCCAAAAATATCTCCGACGCTAGGAAGGTATCGGGGCGATATCCCTTCAACCAACTTTACGCAGCCTTGTGATTAACTCCGGTGTGAGCGGAGCCTCCTAATATTACCAATTATACAATGGATTTCTCCACTCCTCGACTCAGACACATATGTTGATTTACTTTCCTTGGAGAAGTTTACTCACAAAATCCTATTCCAAGGCACTAAATCCCAGGCTAGTTTGTGCACCCTAGAAAATAAAAACGTTACTAATGAATTTTAAATTATAGTGTTGATTTTATGGCCATGATTACTCAAAAAGGTATGGTAATGAAACTCATGGTGTTATGACTCTGCAAGAAAAGTAAATATGAAAGTAATGCAAAGTCCTAGCTTTAACTTTTGATGAATGCTATACTCCTAAAAAACAATGCAATTTCCAAATTCAAATCTGCAATTCAAAAGTAAAAATGCAATATTTCACTATATGCACTAAGATAATGATAGATATTCAAAGACAAAAATGCCAAGCAATGAAAAATACCTATTTGTTTTGTATTTTCAATATATCGAAACTGAAAATGCATGGACTAAAAAGTAACTTGATATATAGCCCTATTGTGTATAAAAAATAGATAACTCAAGCAGGATATCAAGCAACTAAATACCCAGCCCGATGTACAAGGACAATAAAAATGCTAAAATGAAGAGAAAGACTTCGCCCATAAATTCAACCAAAAGAGGGTTTCCTGTCATCCCACAAGCACTTAACAGGCACTATAGAGACCTAAGAAGGATCAACAAGCATCAAATCCCAACCAACAAACACTAGACCAAGGAAACATGTAAGAAAATAGGTGTACATCATTGTTTGGGAAAACAAAGCGTATATACGCAGCTTGCAGTGAGGCAACATGCGTTTATACGCAGCTGCCAAGGAAAAAGGCATGTATATGCTTTGAAACAAGGCCAGGCAAGGGAGAAAGGCTGAAAAATCAGACCAAGAGTGAACAGGAGCTGTCAAGCAATGTTACGACAAGAACCACAATAGAAACGAGAGCAATCTAAATAGAAATGTAATTCAAACCCTAAGAAAGAATGTTCATCCCTAGTATGGTCGCCAATTCTGTTACGAGGAAAGTCTCTCTATGGATAGGGTAAACCATAATAGACATGTATGACTGCAGAAATAAACTCTTTCCCATAAACATGCTATATAAACCAATGTGCAAGCGAGATAAGAAAGGGACCTGCCTCGTCCAACTCTTGACCCAAAGCTTTATACGTGCAACAAGTTCTCAACAAACAAGCGAAGAAAGCATATAGTGATAATATAAAGGGTTAGCACATCATATATCATAATCCATTAATATACAAAACAAACATTCCCATGGATAATAACTCATATATTTGCAAGATATCAATTGGATGGGAAAGTAGTATTTCTATTAATAAATGATCAACAAAAGTGGAAACATTACAGAATTCCATGTCGCCATGGTTCAGAACCGAGAAACCAAGTTCCTTCCAGCTAGGCCTCCACCACTTCAATCCTCCACCAAAGGCAAGATCATATAAGGGAGACCAAGAGGTTCTCCATCAATAAGGGAAGATATTGGGGGCTGAACACTCTGTTTAGACTTAAGGGACAAAGGGATGCAGACTCAATATGAAGTAATAATTTCTCCGGAGTAGCTTTGCTCTCAAAGTTGAATTCTCTCTTCTTTTCCATAGCTCAGAATTGGCTTCTTTATAGCCTTCAAAATGAAACTGAAGGGCCAAGTCAGAATATTTCCAGTATATGGAAGGCCAAGGATCAGAGATCTCCTATCGTGACATGGAAACCTGACATTTAATTTTGATTTTCTGACAGAAATCTCGATGTACGTGGGCTGTAGTGGAGCAGCCTGCATATATGCTTGTTGTATAGTGTGCAAGATGCGTACAAGTGGAAAAAATTTATATTTTTGTCTCTGGATTTATCAATCAGGGAAAGTGAGTCTGCATAGGAAAATGGAGTAAGGCCCTCTTTGCAAGATTGCATAGGGTGAGTCACATCTTTCTCTAACAACATCTGACAAGTTTCCTTCCAGAAGGAAGGGGAACCAGATCCCAAGTCTGGTTCTCGAGGAGAGAGTTGTACTCCACCTGCATGGAGGATTCTCAAAATGGATTTCCAGTACCCTCGCCATAAGACTATGGATCTAAAGACTGAACCAAGAAAATATTCCTGGAGGGAAATGGTTTAGTGGAAGTGAGTGTAATAAGAGGCTCCTAGAAATCAGATCGAGTCCTCCTAGTATCGGATGGATCACCAACAATATCCCCTGCATCCTGAAGAGTAGTTTGTGCCCACTTGGGCCTCTGCTTTGGCTCTGCATATGCATATGGATGCTTTGAATCTGCATATGAATGTACTGAATATGTATCTAGATCATCTGAGTCCTCTGAATCATAAATCTCATCCGAAGAAGAGTCAACATGTGCATGCTCATCGTCTCGGACAGGTGGAAGAATGAAGGTGTCTGCATGCAGTTGCTGAGGTACATGCGAGACCCTTTCCTTGAATTGGACACTTCGCTCAATGATGAGTGAGTCCGAGGAAAGATCAATAAGTCTATATCCCTTCACATTTTTGGGGTATCCAACAAAAATACAATCAATGCTCTCTGGATCAAGTGCCTTCCTCTTTTTAGAGGGAATTCAAGCCCATGCATGCGAAATGAAAATACGAAAGTGGGTCACTTCTAGTTTGAGGCCGCTCCAAGCCTCGTATGGGGTCTTATCCTTGAAAAATCTGTGGGGAGATATGTTTTGGATGCATGTTGCACAATTAATTTCTTCGGCCCATAGTCTCCGTGGTAGTGATTTTGCATGTAACATGGAAGATGCCATCTCTTTTAGAGACTTGTTTTTCCACTTAGCAACTCCGTTTTGCTGCGGAGTATAAGGAAATGTGTGCTGCAACTGAATCCCTGCCTCATGGAAAATATTATGGATCTCATGATTGACATACTCTCCCTCATTATTAGTTCATAGGACTTTGATTTTCTTTCCGGATTGTCTGAACCAGGGCTTTGAAATATTTGAGGTGTTGAAAGACCTCATATTTTTGCCTGAGAAAGTAAATCGATGTGAAATGTGAGAAATCATAAAAAAAATTGAGAAAAAGCCTCTCTTTTCTGATAGATGGATGTGGAAAAGGACCCATGAGGTCACTATGGATCAGATCTAAAGGAGAGGAAGCTCTCTGAGTCTTTCCTTTGTCAAATTTCTCTTGAAGGTGTTTTCCAAGAACACATCCCTCACAAACTCCTTTGGAGAAATGGATGTCTGGTAGACCATCAACCAATATTTTGTTGCTAATTTGTTGCATATATCTGAAATTCAAATGTCTAAACCTTTCGTGCCATATCCTACTACTTTCATCAGTATGGGTAAGCAATAAATCATAATTTGGTTCAATAAATTCAGAAAAGGTATACAATATAGATTGATGATTTACCTCATCGGTAGAAACCTTGGAATTGGTTTGCATGTCATAGATGTCCACTGCATTTGCTGTGCATATGACTTTATTTCTGGTTCCTGAATTCATTATCTGATACACGGAGAGAAGATTGACAGAAATTTTGGGAACGTGCAACACATTCTCGAAGCTTCCGTTGGTGAGTTCAATCCTTCCTTTTTCGGTGACCTCGATTGGAGAGTTGTCCCCCATTAGAATAGGAGGACCTTTGCATGCACCAAATGAAGAATATAATGCTTTTGTGGAAGCCATGTTATTTGATTCTCCTGAATCTATGATCCAAGCATCAGGAGAGGAGTTGATGGCAATCAAGGCATGGCTAGAATTGTCTTTCTTGGGATTCTGATCTTTTGGCTTCTTCTTCTTGGCACCCTCTGGGATGTGATATCCGAGGTTGTTTTGATGAATTATTTGAGTCATTAGATATAATTTTTTCTACATGCATGTGGATTCTGGATGGAATCCTTTATGGCAGTAAGTGCATTTCTCCCCTTTTCTTCCCTTTCAACCTTTGGATCCTTAGGCATCGATGAAGGGTTTTGAGAACCCTTCCTTCTTTGGATGTGCATGAGATTTAATTTTGTCTTTATATTTATATTTCTGATATTGATGGCTGCCATATTTCACAGTAAGTGCATGCACATTTGGGCCTTTGATTTTTCCCATGTTGATGAGCTTGGTTTTCTCTTGTGTCAGGGATTCGATAAAGTCCTCAAGAGAATGCATCTTCCAGGTGGCTCCAGAGGTGAATTTTACTGAATGGAATGTGGATATGAACACAAATAATTCAGGACCAAGTTTGGAGAGAATGGTGAGAACCATTTGTTTCTCCTCAGATTTATCAACCCCACAAGCTTTGAGTTGCGACAGTAAATCCTTGAATTTTGTAAATAAATCTTGGATATTGTCGAAGATTTTTGGATCCAATGTGAGAAATTCCACCTCCAGCATGTTTCCCCTCATCTCATATTGTTTTACAAATATCCCTTCCAAGGTGGTGCATGATTCATTGTGGGTTTTATAGGAAGATCTGTGAAAATGGATATCGAGAGAAATAACACTGCAAATTGTTCTGAATCTTCATCCATTTGATTTAAATACTTGGATTTTTCTATGGATGATGTCGGTTCTGTATCTGTATTCAATATTAACTTGTACAATCCTTTGGTTCATAGATGAATCATTATTCTCTCCTTCCATGAAAAGTAATTGTAAGGTGTAAGAACGAATTCTTTTGGGAATTCCATATTTCCAATGTCTTCAATCTTTGGTACCTGGAAAAATAAGTTGGTGTAACTTTTCTTAGAAGTCCGTCGGCTCTGATACCATGTAAATGTGTTGAAACTACACATAATATATCTATATAGAAAATACCACACACATTTGCAGAGATAAATCGAGAAAGAATAAGCAAGAGAGAAATAATGGAAGAATTCTCATTAACCGTAATGAATAATGAATAATTTACACATGATATACTCTGTATAACTCAATCAATGCGCACTGGAGGAGAACCAATGCACCATATTGGTGGTCTAGAGTGATATGGACACACACCAGCAGTTATGAGAGTGAAATTCCACCTAGTCTAGTCTCTTAGGAAATTATGAGAGTGAACTACCACCTAGCTGAGTTAACTAGTCAACCAGTCTTTAGTTAACAGAATGAAACATAGTGTAGTGAGGAGTAGATCAAGGAATCAATGGTAATGCACCAGTAGGGTGATGAAACCAAGGATAATTCACATTATCATGGTGATGATCCCAATGTTTCATGGTGACAAAACCAATGCAACATCTAGACTCAACTCAACTAGTCAAACTGAAGAGAATATTCTCCAGGTGGAATATTTTCCCCTAAATTTTAGGAGACTGAATAATGACTAATAAACATAGGAAAAACCTTAGGACCTTAGGAAAAATAAATCCTAGGTGTGTGTGAAGTAACTCCAACACCGATTTCCCCTTTTTCTTCTTCTTTTTCTATTGTTCTTGGTTTTCATTACTAGTTTAGATCTGTTCCCTACCATTTGGTATTATTGTAGTTGATCTAGGCTCTCTCCTTTCATTCAATAATGGGTGTTTTGGAGACTTCCCTCTTACCCCACACATCATCTTCAACTCTTCTCAAGATTTGGGTTTCTTGAGGTCTATCCTACACCCCAAAAAATCTCATCTTTTGTTGGTTATCTTGGCCATTGGTTGCACCTAGAAAATCTATATTCAACATACCCATTCATAACTCTGGTTCCCTAAGCCCAACACCCACCTATATCTACCTAAGTTTTGAGTTTTTGGAGGCTTCCTTACCACCCAAAATCCTCTCTTGTGTTGTATCCACCCTCTATATATCCTCTATATTGCATCCTCTCTCTTCACCACTCTTTTTTAGGAACCTCAGTGTCTTTG
>SNQJ01S0191385.1:0-17993 GCA_010110895.2 Picea sitchensis
TGTGTTACATAACCCATCCCTTTACTAGCCCAACGATTTTCTCTTAAGGCTAAAATGTCACTTTTGAGGAGGTTGATGTCACCCTAGGCTAGGTTTGGGGTGGTGGTGTTGGTTGACTTGACACTTGGCACATTTTGATGGATGAGGGTTTGACTTGGAGGATAAATTCCTAGAATATGAGAGCGAATCCCTAGCATATGAGAGGAATACCTAGAGGGCCCAATGACTTCCACTTTCCACTCCAACGACTTGCAAAAGTGCCAAAATGTTTCCCTAAAGGGCAACACCATTCTTCTTTAGGGTTTCTTATGTGCATTTTAGGGTTAAATTTTAATTTTATAATGTAAAGGGAAAAGTAAGGGTTTTTGTCCCCTTACTTTGTGGTTTACCCTAAAATTAAGTGGACAAACACTTGTAGTAGGATTTGTATAGATAGAGATTATTTCATTTCATTTTCATATCATAACTCTCCCATCTTGGAGGGGATTCTTGGCTGAAATTTGCGCCCTACTTGAGAAATTTTGTTTATCTCTCTTGCTACTATCTCTTGCTATGGTTTGATTTGGCTATTGGATAAACAAGTAAGGTGTTATCTTTCTTGGAGGCTATTTTTTTCTTTTATAGTGGATTTTATTGGTCAAAAGGAGTTTATCTTGTTAATGCTTGGACTAGGTAAGGGATATTTTATGGTATTGCTTCTTTTCTTGGTCACAAGGTTAATTTTCAAAGCTTTTGGGGATTATAAGGGCGTACAACCCCACTAATCCCACAATATTTGTCTTGGAATAATTTGTTGCATAAAGGAATACTAGGAGGAATAAAAGGGTTTACACCCTCCTAGGGTTTTCCTTAGTTGGTCTTGCTTGCCTTGGGGAGTAAAATGGCTTACACCCCCAAGGAAGTAGCACAAATAGATCTTTATTTTTTCAAAGATTCCATAACCCAATATTTAAAGGCACTAATATCTTGCATTGGAGAAATAAAATCATTGCATTGAGATACGTAGAATTATGAGATATCGAAAGTGTTTAAGTTGGAATATTTTCTACATGTTATAAGCACTCTTGTGCCCTAAGGGCGTCCTGTTTTAGCCAAGGATTTCATTTCTACAATAAATTTAATGCTACATCCATCAGGGTTGCAACAAACTTCACTTTGTTTCATCATTTACTCACTTTTCATTCGTGGAAATTGACTTCTAAACCTAGATTATTGTTCTATTGGTTATGGGATATCTTTTTAACGGTTTACTTATTGATTTTTATGGTTGGAACTTGTTATTGTAGCAATTGTTTTCTACATCCATAAGGCTTCCCTAACACTTTCTTGATAACTTCATTTGGAAAGCCTAATTTATCGTCAAAGTTCATGCTTAAGTATTGGAAAGTTATCTATTGTTTTAGTACTTCATTGTCAAATAGTTATTTGACAATTTTGATGGTTAAATATGCAATAACTAGCTATTATTCTTTATGATATATATTTACATTGACTGATGTAAATAGAGACAACAAGCTTAACTTGCTTGTCCATTGGGCAGGTACAACTATCTTTCGCACGTATTCAAACACTTGGAAACCATAAACCACCTTTGAAGCTCGTTTTCAAGCCATTTTCTACTTAGTAACTTGACCAGTAGGGGAATCTCTTCATAAGTATCACTTTCCATCTCATTTCCCCCTAGGGTCACCCGAGACTTCCTCTTGTGTCCGATTCTCACTTCACATAAGTGAGGGAGGGTTTATCTGACGTGACATTGGGTAAGCTTTCCCATCGTTATCATCATCCAGTGGATTGGATCATGATTTTTCAAACCTACAGTTTGCACGATAACAACTCCATTTCAGAAGATCAAAATCGATTTAGACTATTGCATTGAAAATATGACATTTTTTGTTGTTATAGGGTGAAATTTTATCCAAATTTAAGAAGAAACCATGAAGATAAATAAAATACAAAGACAATCGATAAGACAGTTCCATAATGGATTCCAAAATAATAGGTCAACTTCAATTAGGCATAACTCTCAATTGGAACATCCAAATTTGGTGATTAAAATGGCATTTCACATAAGAAATATAAGAGCATATCTACTTAAAATTTGGGGAAAATATGGCTAGTATTTATAGAGGCAATGATCTAGGTGGACATTGGTGGTCACCCACCTATTCCACTGACTCAAAATACAGTATCCATCTTGGCAGTTTTTCTACGGTTTTTCGGGTCGTAAACTTTTGGGTTCATTTTGAGGCCCTAAACGACATTTTTTTGGCTCCACTGCACTTAAATTGTAGTTGAATGCATATGCTAGAGTGAAAAAAATGTGTACTCCTTGTCTATACCTTTCCAACGAGGTATTGAGCACCCCAAATGAAGATTGTATTTAAAATTTATTCTCTCGGAAGTTGACGTATCACCTACCCCCATCAGGGCCCACAAACCTTTTGGAATTTCATCTCCTGGGGTTAGGGTTTTAGATGTTTATGGTTTTATCATTTATGATTTATGTTAAAAATTCCTTTGGATCCTGATTGTAATTATCTTCTTGTGAATGCGCGTAGTTGTAACATCTCTTCTCAGAGATAAGCTACCACCATTTTAGCGAGTTCATCTCACTCTGTATTTTCTTTTACAATCTATGAATATTTCATTCTTTAATAGGAATTAAGTATTATTATGTCTCTATTTTTTTGTCCTATTTTTATGTTTCATTTCATTCCCTCATAAATCCAAATCAGTGGTATCAGAGTGGTATGCTCTTTATTTGTTTCTCTGTGCATGTCCCCGATGAGATCAGGGTATAAGGCATTGGGAATCAAATTAATCGAGCCTTTGGAAGACCATCCTCACCGACCATGATGACCACCCATGGATAAGGAAAAGAGATGAGTGATCAGGAGATCCTATTGAGTTATTTCTTGTAGAATCCCTCGTGCAACAGAGGAACGAGATGATGGATAATTTTTCCGAAATCGTTCGGCGATTGTGGAAAACAACAAATTCATATTCGTCAAGCGATCACTTTGGAGACATTGCCCCCTTCAAGGTACAATTTAATTTTGATATTCCCATATTTGAAGGTTAGATAGATGCGAATGCTTTGGAAAAGTGGCTAAATCTACTAGAAGGTTATTTCTCTATTCACAATTTTTCCAATAGGGAAAAGATCACCCTTGTGCTCCTTAAGGCCGTCACCCATGCCAAACATTAGTGGGAGAATTATTGTGAGAAAAAATCCACAGAGGAGTCTGTAATATTTGGGGTTGAGCCCACTTAGGACTCTTTTATGGATGTCATCAAGGAACAATATTACCATGTTGAAAACTACAATGACCGGTACATGAGATGGACCACATTGTGTCAAGAGAGGGACCAAACAATGTCAAAGTTCACAAATACCTTCCATACCTTGTGCACCAAGTTGGGTATCAGAGACTCTAAGAGACATCTAGTTATAAAATACCATGGGGGTATATATAGGTACATCTAAACAGAAATGGAGTTTCTAGACATCTTTTCACTTGGAGTCGCTTATCGATATCTTGTCAAAATCGAGCAAAAATTTAAGCAGAGGAATAAGAAAGAGTTTGGATATGTGAATGCATCACAGTAGAAGTCAGGAAAAGGAATTCCCATCACACTGAAAAAAGGACAAAGAAAGGATGGACAACCTTAGGACAACCAATCTAAGCTGAAAAAAAATAAGGGTAATGGGAAGACAAAGAAAGACACTGGGAAGTGATGTGAGTTCTATAAAAGCCCCTGGCACAACATCGATGAATGTTGTTCTCATTGGAGGTCGAGATAAAAGCCTTAGATTCGGATCCAGGCTCTGAATCTAATTAATATCCTGAAAAGGGGAAGCACAACATTGATGCAGAAGCCAGTACCACAATCACTACCACCAAGATCCAGCCAAACGAACCAGAAGAGTCGGAGGTAGGTGAGCGCCTTTTTCACTTGTAGATATGGGTGAAGGTTTCTCCACTAAATTTCATCGTTGATAGAAAAATCTAAAATAACCTCATATCAACAGAGGTCATCAAGTGGTTGGAGTTTCCGTCAACACCACATCCACAACCATACAACATCAAGTGGCTCAGCCAAGGACAAGATCTCCACATTAGCCAACAATGTCTCTTTCCCTATGGAATCAACCCCTTCAAGGATGAGGTATTATTTGATGTTTCCCCACTTGAATTTTGTTATGTTCTTTTACTATTGTTTTAGGCCAGCCATATATGTGGAAACGTCATGTTGTATATGAGTCTAGACCTTGTAGTGTCATTGTTATTGTGGGAAGACAATTTTATAGTATACCACAGGTATCTCCACATACCGTAATTTCTTTGGTCTCAACTAAGAAGTGCAGGAAGGTCATCTCCCATACTGGGAAATTTTTCCTTTTCATGATTCGTTCTCGAAGTGAATGGAAGGTCGCAACCACATCCTTGGCCTCTACACAGGGCTCCTCTACGTATCATAAGTAAGTGGAAAAATTCATAGAAGAATACTGGGACATATTCACCTCACCTGCTAGGGTTCCTTTTCACTATCAGGTCAATCATTCAATTGAGACGACCCCTTGAATAAATTTGCCTAATGGGCTAGTGTATCGATGCTCTCTCTTGGAAAATGAGGAAATCAAGCACGAGATTCAAGAGCTGCTCCAAAAAAATCACATATAACCAAGCTCCTCACCCTGTGGAAGCCCAATCATGCTAGTACATAAGAAATATGGGATATGACGACTCTGTATTGATTACAGATATTTGAACAAAATCACAGTCAAGAACCAGTACCCAATTCCCCAAATTTATGACCTTCTTTAATAGCTCAAGGGGCCAAGTGTTTTAGTAAGATTAATTTGAAGTTTAGATACCACTAGGTCCCCATAGAACAAACTAATGTATAAAATATTATTTTCAAGTCTAAAGAAGGTATTTTTGAGTGGTTGGTCATGCCTTTTGGCTTGATGAAACCCCAACAAATTTCATGAGGTTGATGAATGACATATTGAGGCCCTTCACCAATTCCTTTGTGGTTTTATATCTGGATGACATCCTCGTCTTCAACAAGATTTGGGAAGACCACTTACAACACACTCAATAGGTCCCCCACACTTTGTGGAAACACAAGCTATATGCTAACTTAGAGAAATGATCCTTCGACATGAACATAGTCCAATACCTCAAGAGCATTTTAGATGAGCATGGTGTGCATGTCGATCTATCCAAGATCCAAGTCATCTGTGACTAGAAAACTCCGACAAAACTAACCGATCCTTGGAGCTTCTTAGGCCTTTCCAACTTATATCGCATGTTTGTGTTGAGGTTATCCCATATCGCAAGGGATCTCAACCAAGTGACCAAGGGTTTTTTCAAAGCCAAATTTGTGTGGGGCATTTCACAGCAGAAAGCCTTTGATGATTTGAAACATCGCTTATGCTTAGCCCTGGTGCTTGCCTTACCTGATATGAAACAACCATTTGATATTGAGACATATGTTTTTTATCATGTTGTTGGTGTCGTTCTCACTCAACATGGTCATCCAGTTGCCTATCATAGTGAGACAATCCCAGATTTCATCCATAAGTACCCCACCTATGAAAAAGAAATGTAATTCATGTAGACACAAGGAAGCATTCATGTAATTCATGTAATTCATGACAGAGAAATGTAATCTTGTTTCCAATGGAAGCATTTCATTCTAGAGAATGATACAATCATCCATATGGATCACAAGCCTCTGCAGTTCATGTAGACACAAGGAAAATTGTAGAATGACCGCCATCAAAATTGGTCCACACACTTGCAATAGTTTCACCTCAACATTAATTATAAGAAAGGGATCACCAATCACGTCATTGACTGTCTTCGTCGACCTCTAGTTGTAGAAATAACCAAAATTCTCAACTCTTGCAGGCATGAGACCTCTGGGTGGTCCCAACTCTATGACAATGATCCCGACTTCGCTACAACCTACTAGATGTTGGGAAGAGGCATGACCATTGTCAACTTCCATCTTCAAGATGGACTATTATTCCATCTAGGTCATCTCTTTCTTCCTTCAAGAGATCATGTGAAGCTGATTTGGGAAGCCCAATACAGTCGGGTGGCAGGACACTTTGGCATGGAGAAGATAGTGGTGATATTACAGAAGTATTTCTATTGGTTGAATCTTTGACATGATGTTAGTAAATATATCATATCATGCACTGCATGCTCCGTTGCCAAACCAACCATTAAAAAAAATCGATTGTACACCCCTCTGCCTACTCCCAACGGGACCTGGGAATCCATGTTGATGGACTACATGTTAGGTATATCTTCCACCAAGCATGGCAATGACTTTGTATTTGTGGTTGTTGATCAATTCTCTAAGATGGCCATTATGACCGCCTGCAAGAAGAGTATCACAATTGAGGCTAAAACCAAGCTCTTCTTCTAGCATGTATGGGTATGGGTACACTTCGGGCTACCATATATCATCATATCAGATTGGGACAATAGATTCTTGAGCACATTTTGGTTGAGCCTCTAGTCGTTGTTGGACACCAAGCTCACCAAATACAATTCCTTCCACCCTCAGACTAATGGACAAACAAAGGTTGTTAATAGGATGACCGTGCATATCCTACACATGTACAACTCCAATCATCCATGCACATGGGATAAGAGCCTTTATTATGTCCAACATAGCTACAACAGACCCCTCCATAGCTCGACCGACCACAACCCTTTTCAGTTGGGACTGGGATTTCAACCATTGGGCCCCATTGATTTAACATTTCCCCTTGCATCCACACATGCATAATCTTCCCATGCTCAATCCGAGGCCGACAAAGCCACAAAATTCATTGAATGGATTCCGCACATCCGCCAACAGGTCAATGATATTTTTCATAAAGCCAATGCTAAGTATAATAGGTGTCATGATCAACACCGGGTTCCCCACAAGTTTCAGGTGGGAGAAAATGTTTGGTTGCATTTCCAGAAAGAGCATCGTATAGGACCCCATTGAAAGTTGTGGCCACTTTGCTATGGACCTTACACTGTCACCAAGGTTGTGGGCGAAAATGCTTTTGTGTTAAGTATTCCCCCCTTCCTTTGATTGCACCAAGTATTCATTATGGACCTCCTTCAACCATATTTTCCACCATTGTTGGACACATCAAAAGTGGAAAAGAAGATGACACCCATAGAGCTCAACCCTGACTCCATGGAACATGAAACCATTTGTAAGATTCCAAGTGGATCTATGTGGATATTTTTTAGTTTTTAATGTTTTTGGTTGAAGGGTTTTCCAAACAATTCACATTGTAGCTTGTTGAGCTTGTGTTTGGGGTTTATTGTTTAGTTTTGGTTGCACAAATAGTTTTCAATGATAATAGATCTTTAAAAAAAAAATGAAATACATATAAACAACAACAAGTATAGCCACAAAACTCATATATGTATTTTATTTCATATATAAGTTGACCTCAGTACAAGAGAAGAGCAGATATGGGAATAGATATAGAATAATGGAAGATGTGGTCGATAACACCTCCAAGATACAATAGAAGAGAGATATATGAGCTTCCCTAAGACTCCGATAGAAGCATGCAAAGAATTTCAAGATCAATCTCTTTCCCTTCTTCAAAATGATGAATCTCCTAGCTGAGTTGCGCCCTCACTAGCTATAACGCACCCTATCAATTCACATGGCCTATATTAGGCCCCAAAACTTCATGAAATAGTTGTAAACTTATAGATACGATGATGGATAGCTCATGTGAGGAGTTTCCCCTACTGTAGATGGAAAATTTGACCATAAATCATTGGATCTCTCCACCCTAGTGCACCCTCCTTCAGGTAATTCTCCCAACTCTAATAATAAATAATTATGAAGACTGAAAATCCCCAAGAGTACCAAGAAAGGTCTCTCCAATGATGGAAAATATACCCAAATGAAGATATCTTCCAGATCCAACCACCAAAGGCTTAATCGAGCTACCCAAAGCTGAACAATGTGCTCTTCCTACAAAAACCTCTCCAAGGATGCACCCTTTTTCACAAATGATAACTGAGAATGATATGATTTGAATAGAATGGTGGGGGTGGAATATTTCACCACCTTGTCCAATCCTGGACCAATAAAGGATGGATCTTTCACCTCCGTGTTGATCTCTAGGGTTTGTCTAGTCAAAACCCTCAAAACACTCATGCTTCTAGATCTCAATTTGAAAATAGAAAATGATCAAGAATGAGGAGTGAGGCGTCCTCATCTTCTTTTTATACTCCGACATTCTAATTATCACTTAAATTATTAATTGGATTTCTAAAATTTATTTCTTTACTTATCTCATAATAGCCAATTAGTTTTATTTCCTTATTAGCCAATGTCACTTTAATAATTTGACTTTAGCACCTTAAGGACATAATATGGCCACCTTAGTCCCCTTTTTAATGAGACAATAGCCTAGTGGGAAAAAATAGGCTACTAAGTACTCTATATATTTAGTCATATGGAACAGGATCTTATGGTCTCCTCTACCTGAAATTGATTTCCCATAAGAAATTATGAATCTATGTGCTGCAAGACCTATTTCCCCTCCCAAGAAGCATCCTCAATTGGTAGATTCTTCTATTTAATCAATACTCATTGATACTTTTGTTTCTCAACATTTTCTCCCTGACCTCCAAGACATATTCAGGAATTAAAATCAATTGGACCTCCTCATCAAGTGGTTGTAGCTCCTTTGTAACTGTAACTTATTGACCCAATTCCTTCTTCAAGCATGACATGTGGAATACATTATGGATTTTTCTCCCTAATGAAAATTCAATCTCATATGCTACCTCCCCAATTATTCCACTCACCTTGTAAGGACCATAGAAACGAGGTTTGAGTTTTTCCAAACCATTTTTCTTTATTGATGTCTGGCAGTATATATGTAACCTCAAATAGACTAAGTCTACCACCTCAAAGCTTCGCTCTACCCTATTTTTATTTGCATAGATCTTTTGTTGGTTTTGAGCCCTCTTCCAATGGTCCTTAAGCTCCCTAAGAATTTCCTAACTTTCTTGGGCCCAATCCTTAGCCATAGGATCCCTTTTCTCCCCAAGCACAACCTCCATGAAGGTAAGTGAATCATAGCCATACAATTCCCTGAAGGGTGTCATGCCAATGGACATGTGATGGGTAGTGTTATAAAAACACTCGCCTAGATGAATCCATTTGACCCATGATCTATTTTTTCCTACCACATAATTCATGAGGTATCCTTCCACCCATGTATTAACTATTTCTATTTGTCCATCATTTTGAGGGTGGTAACTCGTTTTAGGAATCAATTCGGTGCCAACAAGTTTGAATAACTCATGCCAGAAAGTGCTCATGAAACTGTTATCCCTGTCACTTACCATATTATTGGGAAAGCCATGCAATATGAAAACCTCTTTGAAGAACAATTATTCTACCTTAGATGTGCTATACTCCATGGATATGGTGAATAAATTTGCAAACTTGGTCAAGTGATCCAAAACTACAAAAATTCCATCCTTACCCTGTACTTTAGGTAAACCTATGATAAAATCCATAGATATGATTTCTCGTTTATATGTTGGATTGGGAAGTGGTTGCAATAAACCTGTTAGATGGGTATGCTCAACCTTGTTCTGCTGACAAATTGTGCATTCTCTAACATAGTGCATGACATTGTATTTGAGGCCCTTCCATGCAAACCTCTCTCTAATATGCATGTAAGTTTTGAGGAACCCTTGGTTCCCAACTAGTGGTGAATCATGAAATGTCCTTATCACGCTTTCTTTGAATTTGGATTCTCGCACGATATAAATTCTTCCCTTATAGTAGATAAGGTCATCTAAGATCTGAAAGCACTCATATTGAATTTTCCCATCCATAATCTCACAAGAAAACTTGTTTTTGGAGTACTCTACTAGCAGATGTGATTTCCATTCAACCAAAATTTCTAACAAAGCGTAAGTTGTAGGCCTCATAGACAATGCATCTGCTACAACATTATTCTTCCCTTTGACAAATTCTATGTCAAAATCATAGACTTGGATTTTTCTTACCCACTTATGTTTCCTTTCATTGAGGTCCTTTTGCTCCAAAAATTATTTGAGAATGTTGTGATTTGTTTTGACTATAAACCTGGCTCCCACCAAGTATTGTCTGAACTTATCTAGTGCATGCATGATAGCTAGCATCTCCTTATCATAAATAATGTATATTAAGTCGGGTCCCCTTAGTTTTCTTCTTTCAAAATAAATAGTATGTATGTTCTGCATGAGGATCACCCCAATTCCTTCCTTCCATAATACGTCACACTCTAGTATAAATGGATGAGAAAAATCTGGTAATGCTAGGACTGGGCAAGTGCTCATGACCTTCTTCATTTTTTAAAAAATTTGTTGGGCCACTTCAGTCCACTTAAACACAACTTTCTTGGTTAGATCAGTCAATGGTGCACAAAGTTGTGAGAACCTTTTAACAAATCTCCTATAGTAGGTGAAAATACAAAGAAATCCTCGTAGCTCTATGATGTTCCTGGGTGTTGGCCATTCCAATATGGTTTGTATTTTCTATTGATGAACTTGTACCCCCTTTGCTCCAATAATATGCCCCAAATATAATACTTTTATCATTCCAAACTCACACTTAGACTCTTTGGCATACAAGGATTGCTCCTACATGATGCTCAAAATTTGATCCAGATGCTTGAGGTGATACTCCCAAGTTTTGCTATAGATTAACAGATCATCAAAGAAGACTGAGAGATAATTCCTCAACTGTTTATTGAATATGTGATTCATGCAAGATAGAAATGTAGTTGGTGCATTAGTTAGCCAAAAATGCATAACTAAAAACTCATAATGGCCACAGTGGCACCTGAAGGTCATTTTGTGGATATCTTGTTCCCTTACCTGAATCTAATGGTATCCTAAACAAAGATAAATATTTGAAAAGTACACTGCGCCATGGATCTCATCAAGCAACTCATCAATCCTGGGAATGGGGATGCCTGTTTTTAATTGTCTTCGTGTTTATTGCCATGTAGTTAATGCACATTCTCATGGTGCCATATTTATTCTTAACCAACACCACTTAAGATGCAAATGGGCTTGAGCTAGGCCTAATGTGACCCATATCCAACAACTCTTTGATTTCCTTTTCAAATTCATCCATGAAATTTTTTGGGTGCCAGTAAGGTGTGGTGATGACCAGTTTATCTCCTTCTTATAGCTCAATGGTGTGTTCAAAACCCCTATTTGGTGGTTTCCCTAGAGGAATTTTCCCAAATACCCTTTCATGCTTACCAAGTATGCTTTGTATGTCTTGTGAATAGTGTTGGCGCCCTTCCTAATTGGTTTGCACCGAAACTAAACACTTTGCTACATAAGCCATGTCTTCCCGCCAGAATATAGCCTCCATACGCTTTGTTGAAACTACCCTAGGAATATTCTCTGTCATTCCCTTCAATGTCACCCTCTTTCCTTCTTCAAAATTGAATGACATCTCCAGGGTTTTGTAATTTTTATTAATAGGATCTGTTATCGCACAATATGTACTTGCCCAAAGCCAAAGGCAAGTGAGACAAGATTGGTGTAACAATGGGATAACCTATCACTGTCACCTTAATAGGAAATCCCTTTATTTTAGGAGTAGGAGAGAAACTACCCCAAGGGAGGCATCCCTAGTGACCTAAAGGGTTGGTGAACTAAGACAAGGATAAAGGTACCCCCCACTCACTGGTCACTCAACTCAGAATGTGTTACAAGTTTTATGTCTCAAAGGGATGAAGCAAATGTAGAAGATGAAGTGTACCTGCCCGGAACAAGACAACACAACATATATATGTGGTGGTTTCAAGTACAAAATGATATTAAAGCTTCAAGAGAAAGTAAACCAATGAAATATATGCTAGCTGGTATAAAATTGCAACCAATAACAGGTTTGCAACATCAATTAGTAACAAGTAATAGTTGCAAGAAGTACTCTTCAGAAATGCTCTAAACAATAATGAAAATATAACATTTAGTGTATAGAATGATAGTAGCCTGTCATGAACAAATTCTGAAGTGATTAGCTAGAAACAAATGTTGAGTATGCAGAAAATTTGTTGCTCTAATGTGGTTGTAGCAAACACTTATAACGGCAAAAATGAAATTAGTTTTCTAAGTTAGGTTAGTGTTAGTGTTGGTTGGTAAAAAATTGAGATTTTAAGGTTTAAATATTAGTTTGATCAACCAATGAAAGAGAGATTAGACTAGTTCCTTTAAGGGTTATGGAGTCAAACGTTTCAGCACAAATTAGTTGAAGAAACAATAATGATTATACATTTCTAAGTAAAACAAGGATATATATTTGAGGAGTAGCACCTTATGTCCTATAAGAACCAAGCTTTACGAAGGTGAGGTAGCTAGAGAGCAGGCACTTCTAGGCCCTAGCACCTTCCTCCTCCTTAGACTATTGAAATATATTGAATGGAATAACAACTAGGCAAGGCTTCTAAAGTGCTAGCACTTTAGGGCTCTAGAAGCTTCTCTAGGTTGGATCACCTTAAAAACATTTAGCAAATGAAGAGCAAAGAAGAAGAACCTTATGTTCTTTACTCCTAAGGTTTGTCAAGCAAGCAATTTCATAATATTTAACATGAATAAGTAAATATAAAATAAACATTTAAAATAAAATGAGAATTGCATATTCACTTACTTCACCAAGAATAATCAAGCAATAAAACCATATATTTCCAAGCAAATTTCACCAAAAATTATCCAAGATGCAAGTATTTAGCCTCCAAGACAAGTGTGCCTCATAATTTCATCCAATAAACCTCAAAAAGGGAGTCAATTTAAGTCCTCTCTCTTCTGAGAGGTGAGTTATGATGTCAAAAATGAATGTCTTTTTGGTGCATTTATACCAAAATTAGACCTAAAATTAGCTTAATTCAAAAATATTGGGTCGACCTCAAAAATTATGCCCTTAATTTACAAATTTAAATAAAATTACATAAAATTCCCTAAAAAGGGTGATGTCATCCCTCCTAGGGTGATGTTAGGCCTTCTTCATGAAACATTGAAGTCATATGGCCAAATGTTAGGCCTCCAAAGGCCCTCCTCCATGCCACATGTGCCAGAAATGCAACCCAACATCATATCAATGTCAAACCCTAGCTCTGGGTGACATCATGGGGCTACTAGGGTGACATCCAAGGTCTCTAAAGGCCAACATCCAAGTGGGAAGGGTGAGCCCCTTATCGTTTAGGCATGGCAGAGTGCCTCCAAAGGCAATGTCCTCTTCCTTCACCGTGAAATTTGATCATCATTGTCTTTCCCAAAGCCCGAGGCTCAACATCCATCCCTGGGATCCAATCCCTCATGAAGGTCTGAACTGATCATCTCCTCATGAATAATTGTCCATCACGAAAGGTCCTGCAAATACAAACAGGTATGCCCTCCATGGGTCCATGAGTCACAAGTATCATCGCAAGTAAATCAAATTTAATAATCAAAACACTCGAATATGTGCATCAAACCACCCTTTTAAAACCAAACAAATGTTCAAGGACGTTATATAATTTGTCAAATTTAGGTCTGGGAAGGGTCTCAAGGTGCCCTATTAGGTCAATCACTCTGAGGTCCAGCGTGTTTCCTAGGTGAAACCTATCCTAGTCATGTGTGTATGTGAGATGGTGTAGGATGAACTTGGGGTTCGTGACATACAAGGGTTGGTATTGTCTCACCTATGGGTGCCTTTATGGATGGTGAGTTTCCTCTTTGTCTGCAATGCAATTTTTTCCAAGCCCATTTACTTGTCATATTTCTTCTTATCTCTTTATTTATTTTTCTTTAATGTTTCAAGGGATTAGTTGGAGGCCACTTCCCTGGCTTGGTGTACAGATACAACAGTGCCATTCACGAATACCTCTCAGAAATGAGAAGGTTGGCTCGTGATGAGACCCCCTTTCCCTTATCCATGGAACTAAGAGCCACTACCCTGGCTTGGTGGCTAGATAATGGTAATGTCATACTGCTAAATACTTATGATCATGATAAGTCACCTCATGATGAGAACTCCTATCCACCAACTAACACCTTGAGTATTCATTATCATTCATTTTGTAGGTCCCCCATTTCTTACAGAGAAGCATTTCATTTCTTTCTCGGGGATCCCTAGCTAAAGCATCTCAAAGGTTTTATGATTGGATTTTATATTTTTCAAGCTACTTTTACCCTCTGGGCCTTTAGCCCCTTCTTTCCGTGAGGTAAGGTACAATCCATTATTGGATCAATACACCCAAAGATCCCAAAAGAATAGGGATATGGAGGGGAAAAGTATGGAAAGTGACAAGTATGGTAGGGAATGGATTGTGACTTTTCAAGGAATCGTCGAGTAGAAACCTATTCCTGAGGGAAACCAACTTGCTAGGACACAATGACACCCCCCCTAAGGTTTAAATAAGGCAAAGAGAATAAATTAGTAAATGTTATGAAATAAAGTTCCAACATGTTCAAATGATTTAAATATCAGAGTGATATGTACCATGATACCTGGACTCATTACCTCATGGAGCAAGACCCCCTACCTTGTGGGAACTAGGTCGATGTGGTGGATGTTGTTGTTGGTGATGTGTAAGATGAATCAATGAAAATAAGGGGCCCCCAAGGGCTATTCTCTTTCCATATGACTCTTGACACTCCATTTCTACAACCCTTGGGCCTTGAGACATGATCTCCTTAGTTACCCCTAGGTTGCGGGTAACATCTGGCTCCTACTCAGGGAAATGTGCTCACCGTAGAGTGCATGAGAACCTCAACATCTCTAGTATGACTTGTGCCTGCTAAATCTCAACAAAAGATATCAGTAATATCTAGGGTGATGATATCACCCTTTGTTTGTATATGATATAAAAACAAAATAAAAGTCAAAACTCTAAACATATGATCATGAACATACAAATATACAAATGAAGTAAAGAAAATATGTAAATGAAATTATAACTATACTAGGATTATATGCAATGGTATGTACAATGGATGCAAATGCATAACTACACTTACTTGTACTTACCTGTGAAGTCAAGGCTCTTCCCCATGATGGGGATTGAGGAGACACCCACTAACTGCTAATGGGTGTTTCCTCCCTTCGTTCGTGGACAAGTAGTAGGAATCATTGACTAACTTCATTCTGATCTTGAAGGGTCCAAGATAAAACTTTGTGCACCCCTTAACATTATTAGGCTCACCCATTTTTGTGTCCCACATCAATAAGATGTACCCCTCCTGATATTCCTTCACATCAAGCTTCATTGGTTCTTGTATCACTCTAGTATATTGTCTCAAGGGAAGAGGGTTGGACTCAACTATAAGGACTTATTGTTGGCTTGGTTTAATCAATTAATCCTTTTCTTCTTTCTTTAGTAGTTTGACAGAGCCAACTTCTTTTTCCTTTTACTTGTCAAGTGGTTGTTGATATTCCTATCTCTTTGGCCATTGTATTTCATCAAAGTCCTCCTCTGTGGCGAAAGGAAAATCACCAAGGGAAAACGTAGGAAGAGATTATTTTGTGGTTTCATGTACTTCATTAGTTTTAGGTTCATTATCAATTTCTTGTACACGATCCTTGGCCATTGGCATATTGGGTAGGTGTGCAACATTTCCATCCTTCATGGGTAAATTGATATAATTTAAGTCCATTTCTAGCGTGCCACCCAACAATGCAGCAAACTTTCTAGGCAAAAGAATGCCCCATACATCAGGGACATCTACCACCATGGTATCAATTTGAATAACTCTCTCAGGATACTTGGCAAGGTGTACTTCAACATTTTCAACTACTACATTGGTAGGTATTTTCACATCATATTTGCACCTACTCCAGAGTCAAGCATGCAATTATTTAAACACTTGTTATTTATTTGCAATGACATGAAGAAAGGTGGGTGGCCATCATATTGTACCCTGAAATGATCCGCTTGTAACATAATAGGATGGTCAATTGATTCATCCAACACATTGAATAATTTCTCGAACCTCTCTTTCATGGATGGAACCTTAATAATTTCCTTCAAAGGGACTGTCACATGCATTTTATCCAAGGCACCTTCCAAGACAAAATTCAAGTCAACTTTGTTGGCTTTAAGAGTGGTTTTAGGAAGGATCATATTCATATGTGGAGGTATTGGTTGTGAATTTTTAGGGTCAGTAGAGGGAATTTGATTCATTCATTTTTTCCTAGTGTATACTTGCAACTCTTGTTTCTTTAACTTCTCTCTTGACTCATGATCAAGGCTATTTATAACTTCCATCCTAGCCTTCCTAGTTTCTTCTTTTATGCCTTCCTCATGTTGTTTGGGTGTGATGTTGATGCAATACTATGGTTATTCAACAAAGGTGTGGCTCTAAATATTCACTTGATCATGATCCTTATTGTTCAATGGGCACTCATGCTCCCAATGTGATTCTCTACATTGAAAACACCATTAATTTTCTTCTACTACATTTGTGGGGGATAAAGTGTTAGGGACCTCTTGATCACTTTTTGGTTTGAAACCTTGGCCAATATTTTGAAATTTCCCTTTGTAAGGAGGTCTGGGAGCTTGTTGTTGGGCTCTCTCTAAGTTTACAAACCTATTCATCATCAACTCTTGATTCTTTTCTATGCCATCTACAATTAGTTGAAGCTTTGCTAAGATAGCATCAATGTACAAGGTAGGCTCAACATTGTGTACTACTTTGGATTTGGCATCAATCTTAATTGTTGGGGCGGAAACAAATCTACCTTGGATGATGATAGGTTGTTCTCAATCTTGAGAGCCATCTTATGAGCCTCTTGAATTGTTTTAGGGGCCTTGTTCCTGATAAGAAAACTCATTTGTCCCGAAAAATCCTTGGTATAAAGAAAACAAAGAAAGTTGTTTGAAGGATGGTGGATTTTAGGGATTTGTTGCAAAAGTCTTTCAAACTTGTCATGGAATTCCTGACAGTCTCATTCTCAACCTTCCTGATATCATTAAGTCTAGTTAGTAACTTGTTAGGATACTCTTTAACACTCCATATTTTGAGGAATACTTCTTATAATTGATCCATAGATGTGATACTAGCATCGAGAAGACCATTATACCATATTTTGGCGCCATCATAAAGAGTGGCAAAGAATAACTTCATTTCCAAATATTCAACGTCATCACTAATAGGGTGAAGTTGGAAAAAAGGACCAAAAACTACTCATGTGGTCTTCAACGCTAACAACATCATTACCAGTGAACTTAGGCAACCATTTTTCATATGTAGGAGGCATCTGTCGAGGATAAACTGGAATGCCCGTCATGTCTAACAGATTAAAGAGTTTGGATGCCTATTGCTTTTGATTTTGGTATTAGTCTGGTTTTGATTATGGGTCTGAATTTGGGCACTATCCATTGTGTTTAAAGGAAGGCTCCCTCCAAAAAATGATTTTACTATAGTAGAATCTCAGGGAGGCCTTCTTCTATAAGACTTGTAAGGATCGGTGTACCTCCTTTAACTTTCTGGAGTAACCAGATAATATTTTCAATATCACCAAAGGAAGTGAGGGGTTCAACCTCAGTGGAGTTGTCAGGTAAGATTTATAAAATAAATGCTTTGAGGAAAAGGCTTACTGAAGGTTTTCGTTGAGTAATATTGACTCAATGTCCTTGGCAATAGCACCAAAAATGTTATCGCACAATATGTACTTTCCCAAAGATGAAGGCAAGTTAGACAAGATTGACCTAACAATGTGATAACCTCTCACTGTCACCTCAATAGGAAATCCCTTTCTTTTAGGAGTATGAGAGAAATTACCCCAAGGGAGGCGTCCCTAGTGACCTAAAGGGTTGGTGAACTAATACAAGGATAAAGGTACCCCCCTCTCATTGGTCACTCAAGTTAGAATGTGTTACAAGGTTTATGTCTCAAAGGGATGAAGAAAATGTAGAAAATGAAGTGTACCTATATATATAT
>SNQJ01S0191387.1:5723-23715 GCA_010110895.2 Picea sitchensis
ATATTCAAGTCTACAATATGTGGAGGGTTATTCAAGGTTTCAAGACTTTCTTCATATTTTCCTACTTTAATATTCTCATGGTCATGTTAATCCATATAGAGGTTCATGATATAAACACTCATTGTTCTAATGTTGACATAAATACAAATATTCACTTTGTCAATTATAGGGCACAATTTTGGCAACAATTTAATGTTTTTAGTTCCATGAAATTTCTTTTGTTTCTTCTATAACATTAAGGATTAAACATGAGAGGTTGGAAATGGCGATGTCAAATATTTTATAATATTTTTCATAGCATTACCCTTCTTTTCATGATATAAATACTCATTGTTATAATGTTGACATAAATTCCAATCTTCACTTTGTCGATTAGAGGGCACAATTTTGGCAACAATTTAATGTTTTCAGTTCCTTGAAATTTCTTTTGTTTCTTCAACAACTTTAAGGATTGTTTCTTCATGTATTTTGTTTCACATGTTAAAATATAGATGTAACAATTTGACCTCGAAATCTTAGGTTGAGTTTCATCCATATACATATAGATAGACATGAATTTAGGTACCTTGGAATTCTAGTGAAATACAAAGGACCAAAATATTTAAGGGCTCCTTCTTTAATATTATAATTTTGTTTTCTCAAAACCTAGTGTTGCATTTTTATTTAGGTCATCATCATATTTTTCTTATAGTTTCCTATGTAAACCTATTATTTCAACCTCCTTTGTTGGTTCCTCATGGACAAATTTCATAATTTTGTCATTGATGAGAGAAACCAATGTTATGGCCCCGATTACTTGCCACTCATGTTCTTCAATATCATACTTGATTCACATAACCTCATTAAGCATAGATGAAGGGTAATTTCCTTTCACTTTGATTTAGCACCAATAATTTGATTGTCATTGAACCCATGGTTAGTGTTAGATGCAATATATCCTTAATTTTGTACTATAGTTGAAGACAAAGAGAGATCAATGCTATCATGAAGTTCTAGAGCATCACATGCCATACCATTTTTAACTTGAAACATGCCATGAATATGTTAACATTATCCATTTTATATTTCAATATTGGGATCATTAGTATCCCATTCATTATTGTAAATTCCCAAGGTTTTTCCACACATCTTACAAGCCACTACTAAAATAGAGGGAACGCAACACCATCAATGAAGAAAACAAAATAAACGATAATGAGAGAGTTTTGACCATATCTCAACTAATTTGTCCCTTTAAAAAAAAATCATTGATGTGCAAGAGAGCAATGCGTCTATGAGAAAAGACCTAGTTTATCCCCCACATATATTCAATAAGGTGTGTGAGATAAACACACCCTCAAAACAAAACAAAAAATCACAAGAAGCGACCTAAAACCTTAGTATCATGCTTAGATCTTAATGCAAAGTCTTTGAGCCAACACCTTAGGCCTACGAACCAATACCAATATAAAGGGAACCCAACACCATTGATGAGTTCAAAAAAATAAACTATAATGAGAGAGTTGTGATAGCATGTCACATAAGCTACAATAAGTAAGAAAATAATGCAACTTTTGTGGATAATAAAACAGAGCATGAGATGTCATCATCTTCTCCAACTAACGCCATGACTCCACTTGGAAATTCTAGGCATTTCCATATAAAAAGAGGAGAAACGAGTAGCAACAAAAACCACCATGAATATAGTGCAAAAATTGTAACTAAACCTTCAATGAAAATATTAGGAAAGGAAGTTTACTATCACAAAAATTATTATGGTTTGTGAAGCCCCATGATATTCATTAGATGTGTTTAAGATGACCTCCCATACCCATAACACAATGTTAAAAGTCATCTCCAAGAAAAATATCAAATTATGATGTTTTTCTTCATAATCATGGTAGTAAATGTCATATAGAGGATCCTCATATAACTCTCCATTGACAATGATTTGACAAAGACTCCCCTTCTTAGGGTTCTATCCAATTCTATTATTTCAATCCTTAAAGATTATGCTCACCACCCCCATCAATATCTCTTTTGTGTTGCACAAAACTATAGTAGTCAAGATCTTGATCCTCCTAGACTAGAGAAAATTTATCCATAACAATCAAAGGGATGTGCTCCATAATTTGAGTTACCATGTGAGACCTTGAAATGCCTTGCATACCATTTATTTCTCTCACCCTCAATACAAGCAATTGTAAACTAATGATTCAAAGAAATACAACTTCCCAACACCATGCTATACTAGATCTATTGAATCCAGGGAATCAAACTTTTTCAACCCTGGTAACAATGCCAATCGTCAGCTCCCAAAATTTCACTTTGAAATATGAAGTCCCACATAACAATCAAGGCAAGCTCGATTATACTCAAGAGTTCTCACTACCACCAAATTTTCTCAAACCACATAATACTAATATGCCCAATGGATCATCTACTAATATTCCAAAGGGATCCACAAGGGTAACATTGTTTCTGCTTGCATCCCACACTAAAACCACATACTACTAATATGCCAAAGGGATCTTAGCAAGTGGATCCATTTCTCTCACTGGTTCTTCCATCATTTCTACATATTGCATATGAGACATAGCATGTTAGTATCTCATCTTCAATAACTTTTGTGTAGGACATTGGTTATTCTTTTAATTAAAATCCAATCCAACTTATATTCCATTAATTTAACATAAATGAGATTTCACACAATGACATAATGTTTACTCTAGAACCAACCCAAATGGGAAAAACAAATTTCAATGGTTACTCAATTCTCATTTTGAGAATTTTTGGTTACAATGTAACTCATGGATCTTTGTGCATACTTTCCTCTTTGGCCAAAATACCATTTGAGAGTCATGTCAAAAGGAAGAATAGGAGATATTGGGGGTAATGGGAAGGCCAAGAGACCAACCTTTTAGTTCCCATATCTCTCTCTCTCTTTTGCTCCTATTTTCATTTTTCTATTTTATTTTGTTTTACTTTTTTTTTCTTTGTCTCATTTAATTTATTAAATCTTGCATTGTCCTTTATTATATAACCTTCATTAATTTTTAAATTACAATTGTAGGTATTGATTCTTACAATCATTCCCGTGTTCAGATCCATTTCAAAACACACCTCCCCATTGAGAGTTTTTATTCTCCAATTCCTCAAGTTCCTAGCTATGTTATCATGTAGCAATTCCACAAGAGGATGTGTGAATGACCTCCTTCTACTAGGACCAATTGGTTCCTAGCATGGAAACAATTTTCTTATGTTGCACATGCTTACCAACACTCTATCAATGCAACAAATTCACTTGGATGGCTTCTTTAGTGTGCAATCATAGCACCTTGTATAATTGGCTCAAAAATCAAATTTTATTTTTTTTGCTCAAAAATCAATTTTTTTTTTTGTAAATAAATTGTTGTCGTCGCAATTGCGATGACCCCATAAAAATATTGCAATGAACTTGCTATACAAATCATGAAAAATTGTATAGCAATTTCGTTGCAATACACCCTGTTTTCATCGCTCTTATGACGACCCCTTCAAAAGATGATTCGTCATAAACTTTGTTATGTTTGTCGATCTGGTGACAATCTGCCTATTGTCGGGTGTGAGACGATCTCCCTTTATTGTCTCTCTTGTGACGATAACTCTACATTGTCTCATTTGTGACGATTTTCATCACTAGTCATGCTTGCGACGATTTCCCTACTTTGTCGCTCTTTCGACGATTTCCCTACTTAGTCTTTCTGGCGACGATATTTCTTCTTTGTCGCAATTGTGACAACTCCCTAGTGTCATTGTTATTGAGACATTAAGTCAGGTTCGTCGCATGTGCCATGTCACACGAAGCGACGTTTGGGAGACCCTAGATTCGTCGCAATATCCATGACGTAACGTCGCAAGAGCGTCGAAATAGCCATCACAAAATGGCCCAAATTTGCTAGTGCCCCCATGAGGGTTTCCCAGGATAAATGTTGTGTACCTTATGATTGTGTTTCTCTTAGTGATCCTGATTATGCTATTATTGTCTATTAAATTGAAAATAACTTAATAGCATCTTTAAATTTAACATGGTATCAGAGCTAAACTGAGTAGAGAACCTTTCACTAGGTAACCGAAAACATCACTGTTGCCATACAAGAAAATTAGGTCTTTTTATTGGAAAGGATTGTTTTTCCTAAAAACCATCTAGAAAAGTGCACCCTACCCTAGTGCATCATTTGGCAACTAGAGCACATGTTTTTAGTGGCCAGAACCTCCAGAAAGTGAAACCCTAGTTTTTTATTGGTACTAGAAAACCAGAAAAACCAGGAAACCAGAACTAGTATCAGAAGTACCGGTCCAAATTTACACAGGTCAATTTTCAAGGGGGAAAACTTGAAATTTTTAAATCTGAGAGCTCCTGCAAACTTGCCTCATCCCAGCGCATCTAGTCCCTGGACCAGAATTCCAAAATTTGAAGTTTGAAAAATTAGGGTTTCCTCATAAAACCCTAAGTTGCAGTTGCAGAATCAACTGTCGTATTAGTTGCAGTTGCAGTTGCAGTATTAGTTGACATATCAATTGCAATTGCAGTATCAGTTGCAGTGCCAATTCCTTCATACTAGTTGAAACACCAGTTACAGTGCCAACACTAGCTGCAGTACCAGTTGTAGTCACCCTTGAAGTTTTTAAAGGGTTGGTAATTATTACCGCTACTGTTGGATGGTGCCACTACTTGAAAATACTTTCAGATGTATGTACTTGCATATGTTTAAATTGTTAATCTTTAAAGGGTATTTGTAGGGTAAGGGATATTTTTCCATAGATCAAGAAGGATCTCAGATCCAACACATTCAAAGGGATAATGCACCCCAGGTTTGATTATTGCGATTTTCATCTATTTAGTATGACATTATGAACATCCATATTGTATTTTGAAGTTATGACCATCATACTAACCATTGGTAAAAATTAAAGTCAAGGTATTAGATTGATTAAAGTTGAGATTCTAGAGTTTATTGTCTAACTCATATTTCTGTCAAGATAGCATATTGTCTTAAGTACATAGGACTGGTTGAAGAAAACACTTTTCATCTTGAGTGAAGAAGATTCAAAAGAAAATCAACAACGCTACTTCTTGAGGACAAAGACTTCAGGTTCCATGAGAAAATTCTTGGTTTGTCTCCAGGTTACCATGAAGGAATGAGTAATCACAACACTAGAAGAGTGTTGCTCTCATTATTGTATTTCTTACTTTTAATCCTTGTTGCAGGCAGGTCACAAGTGATAGCTCTAAATGAGCTACTGTGGTGATTGTTTATTGTTCTCACTATTTCTTTATTATTATTATAAAGAGTATTATTATTTTTTGTTGTTCTTGTTCCAGGCAGGTCACATGTGCCCTAAGGAAACTATAGTGAAGGTTGCAGTAGTCAACATATTAAATGAGACATGAAGTAGACTATCCAAGTTGTGTACATGATGGTATACATCCATGTACCAAAGAATATGAAGAAGAACCTACTTTTGAAAAACAGAGTATCTCATATGGAGATTGATCGTAATGAGCAAAAGGCTCCAAAGATGACTGAACATCAGACTTGGTCAATGAAACCACCTTGACAGGAAGCATAATTCGTTTGAATTTTGACTCAATTTTTCATATTAAGACTTGGTATTCAACACCAAGTATATCCTGCAGAGACTATGAATTTTTTGTGGACTTAGAAGAAATCAAGACTCAAAGTAAGCATGATATTAGAAAGGATAAGATGGAGAGACATCTTCCAGGACTGGGAGATAGATGACATGAGTTGAGAAGACCAGCTTCATAAACCTCTAGGAGACATGAAATATCCTAGAACATTTCCTTGTTTCAGTAACAGAGGAGGAAGCCATTCATAAGGACTGGGATATGGATTTTTCCTTGAGACCAGAAGGGAAGTTAGTGATTATTTCCAAGATTGATCTAACAGATAATGCATGTTGCATATGACGATATAAATATGTACAAAGACTGATTTTTGCCCAGAATATTCTCCCAACAAGAGGGAGAAGACTATGAAGAGACATTTTCTCCAGTAATCGAAGAAATAGTTCCAGTGTTCATGAAGACAACTAGAACAACCATGATTTTGATATAGTATGAGATTCAGGGGGAGAAGTCCATGTATATGATATTGAGTTACCTCCATGAAAGAAGATAAGATACACTTAGTGTCATTTATGGAGCCACTCCCAGTTCTAGATAAAATTTTTGTCATGAAGAGTAGAGGATTTACTCTCAAATTTCAACAGTCACAGTGAGAATGGAGCAATCATTATCAGCTTCAGAGAAACTGGAGGTGTAGATTCCCAGTCCCAAAGGAACAATTAAAGAGAGAGTAGAGGACATACTTTTAAGAAGTGAGACAGATAGTGCTTTACAGAAAGCACATAGATATAAGCACATGATTGTGCAATATTAAGTTGAAACTAAGCAAGTGTACCAGGTTGGTAGAATGTAATGTGAAAATTTGGTTTGAATTTGAAAGATGAAAATTCTCATGTCTGTAAGTTGAAGCAAGCTCCAAGAGATTAGTATGGAAAGACTGATAGTTTTTTATGAACATAGGCTTTACCAAGAGTAAAGTTGATTCTAACATTCAATTCAAGGTTATGAATGATGAGCCAATTACACTGCTACTATATGTACATGACTTCTTCTTAACTAGAGAAGAAAATATCATCACAGATTGTAAGAAGAATCTCATTGTAGAGTTTGAGATGGAATACCTAGGCCTAATGCATTATGTCTTAGGTATTGAAGTTTGATAGAGCTTAGAGAAGATCTTCCTTAACTAAGGGAAGTATGCAGTTGAAATACTGAAGAGGTTTGACATGTTGGAATGTAAATCCATGAACACACCCATGGAAACAACGTTGAAGCTCCTGGTAGATACTTCGTCAAAATTGGTTTATGTTATTATGTACAAACAAATTACTAGTGCATTGATGTATCTGACGAATACCGTGACAGACATATGTTTTTCTGTGAACACCTTGAATCCGTATCTGGTAGAGCCGAGACGTGTTCAACTTGTAGCTACAAAACATGTGATGAGTTACCTTAAGGATACATTGGAATATGGTCTATGTTATACTGAAGATCATGACTTCAAACTATATGCATATACTGATTTAGATTGGGTTGGAAGTGTTTATGATAAAAATAGCACTTCAAGATTTTTTTTCAATCTGGGTTCAGCCATGACTTCATGGAAGAGAAGGTAGTAATCCAATATTGATCTCAACATGGCATAAGAGGAATACATTGCAACATGTTCCACCAGTTGTGAATCCATATGGCTTTAGAAGTTGTGGACAGGTCTATTCGATATGGAGATGGAAGCCACCACAATTCTATGTGATAACCAAAGTTGCATAAAGATGATGGAGAACCATGTGTTCCATGATAAGCCAAAACACATAGAGATCCGGTATCAATACATTTGTGATATGGCGTAGAGAGAAGCTATAAAGCTCCAATATGTTGGCATAGATGAAAAAGTTGTATATGTAAACCTATTTCTTATGTAAAGATTAAATACTTTTGAGACAATCTTGGTATAGTCCGAAAGGACCTCCCTCAAAAGGGTGAGTGATGCTGATGATACTATGTTATCCTGACCAACAATGGGTAGTTTAGTTAATATTTTATATCCTAGGGGACTGATCATTCCTGGAAAGATATCAAAGGTTCGGTAAGGAAGGTCGGTCAAAGTACTTGTGCATGTATATGCCATCTGTGGTCAGTAGTGGTAGCTTCGTTAGGATTTTATATCCTAGGGAATCCTTTGATTCCTGGGCAGATCCTGAAGGTCCGATAAGGACAGTCTATCAGAGTACCACGTGGTAGCTCCATTAGGATTTTATATCCTAAGGAATCTTATGATTCCTAAGAAGATCCTTAGGATCTGTCAAAGTACCAAAAAATGTTGTTGCACCTGCCTCATTCTCTTGCCATATGATGATGATGTTGATGTCATTATCTCAGCCTCATGTTGATGATGTTATCTCAACCTTGTGCTGATGATGTTGATTTTTTTATCTCAACCTCATGCTGATGATGTTGATGTTATTATGTCAGCCTTGTGATGATGATGTTGATGTTGTTATCTCAACTTCGTGTTGATGATGTTGATGTTGTTATCTCAACATCGTGTTGATGATTTTGTTATCTCAACCTCGTGTTGATTATGTTGTTATCTCAACCTCGTGTTGATGATTTTTTTGTCTCAGACTTGTGTTGTTGATGTTACTGTGCCATCCTCGTGCTGTTGATGGTGGTGTACCAGCCTCATGTTGGTGATATTTTTGTTCTAGCTTCATGCTATTGATGTTGATACTTCAGCTTCTTGTTGAAGATGATGATTCCACTTCAACTTCTTTCTGAAGATGATGATAATGATGCTACTTCAACTTCTTGCTGAAGATGATGATGATGTTGATGCAACTTTAGCTCCATGTTGGAGATGATAATGATGTTGCTACTTCAACTTCATGTTGAATATGTTGATGATGATGTATCAATATTGTATTGATTGTTGATATTGTTGTTATAGTTTTATACTAACTAATGTTGATATTTCAGATTCCATTTCCATGCTGTGAATGATGAAGATGATGATACTCCAGCTCCATGTTGTGAAAGATGATGTTGTTGATGATGATAAAAAATTCCAATGATTTATAGATATGCCAGTTAGTGTTCCATATGTTGATGTTGTTGCTGCCCTCTCTCTCTCCTGATGATGTTTTATTGAAGAATATCCTTCTTGCTAAGGGGGAGTGTTGAAATATTGTAACTACGAAGAATATTCTTATTATTATTGAGTTATTTTATATAGATCAAATCCTCGTTTTTGGATTGATCTTGTCGGGTCTTTTATATGACCAAATCCCCTTTTGTGGATTGATCAAACCCTAGTTATATGATGGTGATTGTAAAGTCATTCTGTAGGGCTAATTAAAGTGGTTTTAGACACTAAGTGAAGAAGTCATCCCAGCTTGGTGAAGAGATACAACCCTAGCACCTCCCTGCTAGTATAAATAAGAGTGGATGATGTCTCATTCTTATACTCACTCAAGTCACTAATATAGTGCGCAAGTTAGAAGAAGTTAGAAGAAGGAGATTAGAGAGGTGCATGCTTGGTTGTTATTGGGTAAATCAGTAGATGCAGACATGAACTAATCCCCCTAGATCCACCTAGATCTATAACAAAACGAGAAGGAACAAGACGCTTTCCATAAATTGTGATCATTGAGTTTACTACCAAGGGAGGAAGAGACAACATACCTTATGAATCGCTTCCTTATATCTTTGTTTTCCCTACTTCACTCTAATGCTCTTGTATAATCAAATCTGTGATAACACAAACCAACCAACGTGAAAGAAACAATAGTAGAATTCAATGACAACCTAAACATGTGATCAAGGAATCATGTAATAAAACACTAATCATTTTATGGGAAAGAGACGTGCCACCGTATTATATTAATGAAAAGTAGAAGATACAACCAAATTTCATTGATGTCACAAGTTTCCTTTTAGTGGTCCTTCATTCCAACACACACATACACTTGCTCCGAAACCCTCATGAAGATAATCCACAAAAGCTTGATAGACAAATTGAGGCATCAAGCATCACTAGGGACAGGGTTCTTCACACAGTCTTCAACCTATTCTTTCATCAATTCTCTGCTCAATCTTGCTTAACCTTTTTCATGAGAAGCCCATAATTATATAGGAGAAGGTGAAGTGGTTTAAAGGGATGAGGATGATACCACCAAATCATAGAAACCAGGAGCATCAAAACCATATGGACGCCACCTCACATTCTAGAAGATTCCCCTTCTAGAAACTTCGTGAAACTTCTTTCCTCTTTTATATTTGGAACGTCGCCGCACCCTACCTATATAGCAGCTTGCGGAAATCCCACGGGCCAGCTATAGAGTAGCCTACGGAAATCATAGATTTCTACACTGTGTAATATGTGTAGCCTGTGGACCCTTTCTACAAAATAGTCTTGTAGAGGAGGAAAGAAGTTGCTTTTCTCAGGCAAAAAATTATGTTGAGAGCTTGAACACATGTTTGTGAAATCATCATTAGGGTGACCAAAATAATGTGTAACATTGGTCTTGGATATTCTTGGTGGTTTGGTATTTTTTCTTGGCATTGTATTGACAATCTATATTAAGGAAGTTTTTGTTGGGTTTTCTCCCCCATCAGGGTTTCCAAGGATAAAATGATGTGTACCTTGTGATTGTGTTTCTCTCAGGGATATTTCTTATGATATTATTGTCTAATAAATTGAAAAGAACTTAATAACAACTCTACATTTAACACTTTCAATATAACTCTGTTTTGTTCATTACTATCCAGTCCATGCCTGTATTTGATATGGACCATTATGATGACATGCTCTAAGTGATAATATTGGCTTTGAATCTCATTTTGTGGTTGAAGGGTATAGTTCTCAGCAAAATCAACCACTGATAACACAATACCAACATGAAATGTATATCTACATATTCTAAAATGATCCTCTTTCCATCGATCCACATGGACATGTCAAACATAATGTCATGTCTTTTCGACGAAGTCCTTCATGAAGTCACAAAATCGTACTTGGGAAGTAACCAATGGTATCTTTTTTCTTTCCTATCCTCCATCAATATCATATGTCACATATTTAAAGCTCTACAAGCCAACCTGCTTCCTCCCAAATTCATGCTCATTACTTACATGGATGCACTTTCTCAATAATGTCATTCCATCACACTTGGGGCATGTCCCATATAAGCATGTTTTTTGATGAAATGTAAAATCCTCTAGCCTTGTACACAAGATACTATGAATAAAGTCTCTAGATGACAAAGACAACAATATAATTGAACATTCCTGCAAAAGGGTGTTATGAAAAACACGATATGTGTGTGTGTGTGTGTGTGTGTGTGTGTGTGTGTGTGTGTGTGTGTGTGTGTGTGTGTGATAATAATAACTATACTTAATGTGATATCTACAACATGTTTTACAAATTGTGTTTATTCGAACATACCAAGGCTTGCATTTATGGAAAGATCTTTGGCCGAAGTTAAGTGCACTATGTATTGTTTTGAATCTCTCATACAATTTTGTCTATGTAATGTCAAGAAAGTGTTTAATATGGGGTTCACGGTCCCTAGATCCCATTTTCAATTTTAGTACATCTTTTTGGTTGGAAGAAGGCCTAGTGTTCTCATGCTAGAAATATTGAACTAGTCCCTTAATCACTCCAATTAAATTTTTGTCAGAACGAGGTAGCCTACCAGTGAAGGCCCACAAATATTTTGGGCCACCTATGTCAAGGATACATTGTCTATGAGAATACTTTCTAAAGGTTTTGACATTGCATTTCAAGAGGTGAGAGGTTTTTTTATAGCAAATGGTGTTTTCTCGTGATCTTTATAACAATTGATTGTGATAAGACACGTCGGGTTGCATTGCAGTCTTTAGAACGATATTTCTTACCAATTCTTTGAAAAGCATCTACAAGGTTGCTAACAATATGATGACTTGTTTCTACACTTTTGACTCTTTTAATGCCTAAAATTCTTCTAACAACAGTCAAACTTCTAGATTTTAACAAAGCTAAAAATAATTGGCATTTGGCAATATCGGATTTTGGTTCAAAATATTCTTTAACAATTTTATAAGAGTGATAATGAATAGTACGGTTAGGTAACTTACCTTCAAGTGATTCTAGACCATTTTCATCGACCTGAATGCATTTAGGAGTTCTTCACCTCATAATGTTCAATCTAGGTAGGGATGATGAACCCCTATTCTGGCACTCTTGACCTCCCTGCTGTGGAGTTAACAATGTTGCAGTTATTGCTCCTTCAATCACTGATAAATAAACTATGGGAGGAGATTGGACATGGGATTGACTAGTTTCTGGAACATTTGATTGTCCAACAAGAGATTGCACCATTGAAATTCTTCACCACAATGTTGTACATCGATTGCTTCTCTAATTTCATCCATTTTATAATCAACTCCAAGAAAATCCTCCATCATCTAGTCATCCAAAACAATTTGTCTTGACGAGATACTAGATGGATTGCTCTCTAATGAACTCTTTTCCTTTGCTTCTGGTGATGGAGGAGAAACAATAACGACATCTATTCCGCTAGAAATTGGATTTCCTTCTAAAAGCCTACACTTTGAACTACATAACTTTGATTTTTCTCTTTCTTCTTCTACCTTTTCGATTGATTTATTTTTTCTCAAGGACTTTCTTTCTCGAATCTGTCGGTTCCCCATGTTTAAAGATAAAAATTGGCTTCCAAACATCCACCACAAATTTTTCTTTGTATTATGCAATAATACACAACCAAGTAGATAAATTTGTTTTTGTATTACAAAAGAAGACACATCTAATAATTCCAATTCCAATTCCAATTGCACTTGAACAAATTTGTCTTTCAATTCCAAGAAGAAACAAGAAGATACAAACAACAATTCCAATTGCACTTGGAAAAACTTGTCTTCCAATTCCAAGTAGACACAATAAGATACAAAAAAAATTCCAATTGGACTTGGACAAAGTTATCTTCCAATTCCAAGAAGACACAAGAAGATACAAACAACAATTCCAATTACACTCTGAAAATTTTGTCTTCCAATACCAAGAAGACACAAGAAGATTCAAACAACAATTCCAATTGCACTTGAAAAATTTGTCTTCCAAATTTTCCTACAATGGTCTGGCAATAACACAAAACTCTCAATGAATCAAACAAGAACACTAAAATAAGAAAAAACATGTTTGTGCATGGTATTTTTTTCTGAAGATGTCATAGATTGTTTGTTGGCCTTGAATTAGATGAGGTGATGGAGTGTGCTTGGCACCAAAAAATGCCCATTAGGAACACACACAGGTTCCTAGAACGCATGCGCACTAAAGTGTGTGTGCATTCCTCTTGAGCATAAATGACCAACATCTATAGCTCAATCAAATAAAAAAAGCACGTGCACGCTCTTAATGAAACGCATAGATAATTTATTATAGACCAAAAATCTTTATGAATAAATATGTATGGGGGTATGGGGAGTGTTGTCCCCATTTTGTGGGATAACTAAGGAGATTGTGTCTCGAGGCCCTCATGCTACATATATGGAGTGTCGAGAGACTACATGAACAACAATATCCATTTTCACAGATGGAACCCTTCTCACCACCACAAAGGTCATAGATTTTTAGATGGCATCCACCACACTCGTTGGCTTCCTGGAGGCAATGGGCCTTGCTCCATGAGGTACAAGTCATGTATTATGGTGAGTTTCATTTCAATATTTGAGGCATTTGAGTATGCTATATCTTAGACTACTTTAGGTTTCATGACATATGCTTGGACATTATGCCTTTTTCTTTGTTTCACCCTGATGGTTGACATTTTCCCTAGTGAGTGGTCTTCCTTGGGGATGGGTTTGCTACTAGGAACTCCCTTGAAAATACATTGTACCATTCTCGACCATACTTACCACTTTTCATCACTTAAACCCCCCCATTTCCTTATCTCTTTGGACTTTACAATGTATTGACCCAAGAAGGGTTTGTCCCTAATTCTATGGGAAGAAGGGGTTGAAGGCCCAGAGGGATTGATGTTGGGTAAAATATAAAGGCCTATATATAAAACTTCCTGATGATTCACCCAGGGATCCCCCCTAGAAACACATGAAATGATTATTTGTAAGAAAAAGGGGACCCACAAGAATAATGATTAAGAATGCTTAAAGGGTTAGTTGGAGGATATGAGGTCTCATCATGAGTCGGCCTATCATGTTCACATATATCTAGTGGTATGGAATTACCATAAGCTCTTCACCAAGTCAGGGTAATGTCTCTCAGTTGCATGGCTAAGAGAAAGGGGGTCTCATCACGAGCCATCCTTCTCATTTCCACTAGGTGTTTGTGAGTAACACTGTCATTATATGGACACCACGCCAGGACAATGGCCTTCAACTTCTCCTTAAAATATGAAAGAAACAAATAATGGAAAACAATGGGATTGGAAAAATTGCATTGCAAATGAAGGTGCCACACACCCTCTACAAAGGAACCCATGAATGAGACACTAAAACACCTCGTATGTCATGAACCCCATGCCCATTGAGTCTTGACCCTTAACCACTTCATCCACTTTACATGACTTAGAGAGGGATCTATTGGAAACACTCCTTGAACTAGGGAAATGTCTACCCAATAGGACACCTTGTAAACCCTCCCATATCCAATCTTGGCAAGTCACATAATGTCTTTGAGCACATAATTGTTTGATAGGGTAATATTTGATGCACTTGCTTAGGTGGCTCATATATTGACTTGATTTACTTATCATGATATTTTGACATGAGATCCTTGGAGGGCATGCTTATTTGTCTTTGCAAGACCTAGTTGGTGGACAATTTTGGAGAAACAAGCCAAGCTTGGGTTTCCATGGGGCTTGAAGCCCACAGGTGGATGCTAAGGGCCTGCATTCCGGATGAGACAGATGAAACTTCGAAGGCCTAGAATATGAATTGGATGACATAACCTAGCCCCTACATGCCAAACATTTTTCCAAGGAGAGGCAAAACGTCACCCTTAGAGGCATGAAGTTATCTAGGGGGGCTAGGTTTTGGTGGTGAGGTTGATATGCATTGGCACAGGGAAGTTTTGAGGAGGTTGAGGCCTTGACCATGAAGAAAGTGATTTTGTTGTTTAACATGTGGCTTTGAGAATCATACCTACACTCCTCCAACACCAACGACTTGCTCCTAGTGCCAAAATGTCCCCAAGAGGGGTGACGTCACTTTAAATTAGGGTTTTTTTGTGTAAAAGTAAATTTTAAATGAATTGTTTAATATTATTTTGTAAAAAAGGAAATATTAGGGTCGTTGACCCCTATTATTTTGGTTTACCCTAATATTATGTGGACAAACTATTTTAGAGACATTTTTTATAAATAGAGATCATAAGATCTCATTTCATAACATAACTCTCCCATTGTGAGAAGTACATGGATGAAAGTTTCACTACTCTCGGTGATTTTGTTGTTTCTCTCTTGTGGAATGTCTTATGGTGAATGTCTCTTGGTGATTGGATGAGGAGGAGTGATGCACACCCCCCTAAAGGCTTTCTCTCTTGAATCTTGGATGAATGTTGCATGGTAACTAGGGTTTGTTCTCTCATTTCTTGGATTAGGTAAGGAAAAATATGCATATATTTCTTGCTTACTTTGGTTATTGTTGGTGGAAAACCTAGGGAGGAGTATTCTATATACACCCTCCATCATTTCTTCATTTCTTTGTTAAAGGTTTTAAGTCTTTCTTTTTTTGCAAGGGTTGCTAGGAGAAATACGAGTGTGTATACCCTCCTAGATTTACCCTAAGTTTGGTTGGCATACCCTAGGGAGTAAGAGGATTTACACCCATAGGGTTGTTTTTGATCTAGATTGTGCTTTAAATAATCCATAACACAATTTTAAAGGAACTAATATGAAGTATTCTTGCATTGGAGAAATAAAATATTGGATTGGGAAACATGATTTCATGTCGTATTAACTTTTTGCAACTTGGGTTGTGTTCCATGTGCTTAGAGCACCTCTTAGCCACTAGGGAATCCCCTATAAAGGCCTAGTTCTTCCTGTTTTTATAAAATTTCATGTTCAACCATTAGGGTTGCAGAAACCCTAATATAATTGCTTGAATAACTATCTAATCAATCACTGGAATTTGCCCAAAGTTTGCACACTTATACTCCTTGGTCTAGCACAACTTTTGGAAACGTTTGGAGGAGTTTTAGTGGCTGAATTTCTTGATGTAATATGTTGATTTTTAAAGCCATAAGGATGATATATATTGCTGCAGAAATTATTTACAATAGCCTTATCTTTTCATCCTAGTGTCTTGGTCTTTAATCTTGAGTTTTTCTAGTGTTTAGCTAGTCTATCTCTTGTATCTTTCATTTGATTTCTAGCACTTATTTAGCAGCTTATTGTGCCATTTCATTGATGATATATATTGTTAATAAAAAATTATATTAGGGAAAACGGGCTTAACTTGCTTGTCCAATTGATTATATTGCATCATATGCTTGTTTTTCTTGTATCTCGAGTAGGTACTTCACTATCGACAGGTCACTCAACATATTTGGAAAACCTTTAACCTTACCAAGACTCTTTCCCAAGACCTTCCTACCATTTTGAATTGGCCTCTAGGGACATCCTCTTCATCTTCATCCTTTTCCATCTCATTCCCCCTAGGGTCATCGATATTCCCCCTTTGAGGTGACTACCTCACCTCTAAAGTGACGGGGACACCTGCCTAAGGCGACAGTGGGTAGGTTCCCTCCTAGTTGTCTCCAATTTGTGGTTGGTTAGGGATTTTCCTAACCTACAAATTGTGATATAACATTTTGGCATTGTTTTCGAGGAGGATTTTGAATCCTCTTTGTGCCCTAATGACACTTTGGCAAGCTTCCCTCCTAAAGCCTCTATCCCTTAGCTTGCCTAGCGATTCCATTGGAGAACATTCTCTTTTACACCCTTGATAAGTTTCCCTTGAACTTTGTCTGGTGACTCCACCTTCCACGTACCCACCTTTCCCTCTCTCCTCCTTTCCATCCTTTGGTGAGACTTGATCTCACCTGGAAAATCCATTTGAAGTGTCCTTTCAGTCAATGGAATTATGGCACCATGGGATGAACCCTCCTCCAGAAATTTTTATGACTCGAAGATGACATTTCTATAGATGGAAAATGAAAAGGATGCTAAGGAAATGATGAATCACATAAAATAGTTGTTTCCTTCCCTGGATGATGAAGATCTGAATGAGACATTTGATGAAGACAAAGTGATCATATCTACCCTTCCATTTGATGAATACATCCGGGCCTTTTTTCCTCCCGCACATCAAGAAGAGAACATGATGATTTGTAATCCTTTTGAATATCTTGATGACACTTTATTCCATGAATTTGGAAATGAAGAGGTGTTAGAGGATCCCTTGGATGTGATAGATATTTCTGAAAAAGGGCACATGAAGCACTATGCATTAAGAATCAAGCCTCATGTGATGAAGAGGTGATGGAAGAGCTTTCCCTTAAAGAGAAAAAATAATATTGATGAAGTGAAACATGATGAGGCATGATTATCTTTTATCTCGCATGATGTAGTTGAGGTTGTCCATCCATGGCTATCCTCTTGTTCATGAAGTTCAAGAAGCAAATAGCCTCAGTGATGAATATGAGGAGCTTGTTGAAGACATCCATGCCTCTACTCCTCCTGCACACAAAGACAAAGAGATGGTCACTTTTGTTGATGGTCTTGTGAGAGAACCTTTACATATGGTTGATGAGCATATAGATACTTTCATACATACTGACAGACGCAAGTGGGATTTTGTTCGTCTCATTTCGATAGAGACCCCATTTACAACATTGAGGGTAGCCCTCAAGAAAAGGGGTTTGAGTTGTCATCTTCAAAGGACTTCTTTTCATGCATATATGATTCATATGTTTGGGATCCTAAGGATGACATGATTACAGATTTATTCAAGGACACTCAACTACTTTCATCCTCAATTTTGGAGGAATACCAAGACATGCCCACCTCAGAGTGATCAAAGGCTCATTCTTCAAAGCAAAATTATTTTAATCTTTGATATTTTCATGAATATTCGTAGGTGAAGAGGTGGTGTTTTTCTACACCCAAGCTTGTCCCTTACCTCTTACCCTCTTCTCCAGAGACCATGAAATATTATTTCGATCTCTTATTTCCTCTCAGTCCTCGACAAGTAGTGAGTCTTTGTGTGAAAATGAAAATGAGCCTTCACTTACATACAATGACCCCCTTCAGATATGGATTGATCAATCTTGTGGCTATCACTTCACGTAGGATTCCTTGCATGATTAGAATGGCAGATATTCTTTCTAGCAAAATTTCCTCCCTCCCACCCATCTCCATGATT
>SNQJ01S0191388.1:0-17992 GCA_010110895.2 Picea sitchensis
CATGATGAGAGACCATCATTAGCTCAAACTCACCCATTCTAGAGTTTATGTACCCAAACTCACATCGTAGAAGTCAATATCTTGTATTTTTTGCACTCAATTGTTATCAAATGAAAATATAATCTTAGTACTTGAGGTATCTTTTGAAGAAAGTTGTTGACTAAGACAAAATGGAGTCTAGTGATAAGAAAAAGAAAAAGAAAATCATTATACCTTAATTAAGTATGTTTCAATGTTATTTGAAATAAAAATGGAAATGGAAGGAAATTGTATTACTATTTATATTGCTCCTATTGAACATAATAATCATGTTAGTACTTAATTCATTAACCAATTATTGATTCCCAAGTTAAAAATAATTGAAAAGATCGACTTTTGGTACTAGAAACAATATTAAATAATGATTTACACATGAGAATCTATTATTATACTTTCATAACATAATTAAATATTACATCCTTATGGAAACATGACAATGACATAATTATGGGTTCAACCTAGATGAAAACATTTGAGACTTTCATCTTAAACACACAAAATATTTTTTTGACATTCTCTTATAGGAAGAAGAAGATGGCATTATATGAAATCAAAATTAAGTCAAATTCAATAGTGTCGTCATCAAAATACATTAAATTTGTCTCCAAGGTGATCCTTTAGGATAATTAGAACTCAATATAAAAGATGCAAAAATAATTTGACAAGGTTGTTGCTAATAAATACAAAGAAATTTCTTACCTTAAAAATCATAGTGAAAACGTGATAACATAGATTAAAGAATTTTAAAAGTGAAAATAAGTCACAATAAGATAAATTGAATCAAATTGTCAGTAAGGAATCAATTATCGATAAAAAATAAATGACAATCCCCATTGAAATAGAGAAGTCATTGGATATAGAAATACAAACCTTGGATAAAGGAACCAATATGTATCCAATAAACACAAACAAATAAAAAATGTATGCTTATATTGATATCCTATCAACCAATAATTCACCAAAAGTATAAAAAAATGAAGGTTCCAATAATAAGACACAAGATATAAGAATGCCTTATCATCATCCTAATTATAAAAATCATTGTATTATTAAAGGAACTAGAAAAAGATGAAATCAATATGAGAGGCTAAGGTAATATCCTATTATATTGAAGAGAAATTCAAGTGTGGATTCTTTTCATTTCCCAAATCAAAAAAGTCATCACCACATAGTTCTACACAAAATTGAATTAGGGTGGTTTGACCCTTTCACAATAAGACAATTATGTTCAACACTTCATAACTCATATCGTCTAGTATCATAAACCATCACAAATTCAAAAAAAATAATCGCAACAAGGCAATATAAACCAAAATAATTACAAGACATGAAAATTTCCCATAAAAACACTTTTAGGACAAATATTTTCTAAAGGGGAAGGAAATGTTATGTATAAAAACACAAGCATAACTCATAAATGTGTATATATATGTGTTATTATTATTTTTTTTTATTTTTTTTCCAGTCATGTTTATACCCCACGAAGACTTTACACCTTAGAAGAATGTACACCCCTCCATTTGGACCATTCATTATAAGGTCACAGATCTGACGATAGAAGTTATGATAGGGTTTTTTCCCCTAGAAGGCAACCCTCTTTTATGAGGGATATTATATTGCAATTATGCATCATTTCGTGAATAATGTATTCTGAGTGAGGAGATTGTGAGAGAAAAAAGAGGAAGTTACATCGGGTGTGTTGTAGGTTGTATCCCTTCAATTGTTGGATAATAAAAGTAAGGACATGACAATTTCTCTGGTGGACGTAGCCCACACTGGGTGAACCACGTATATCTGTGTCTCTATTGTATTGTGTATATTCTGTGTTTTATTTCCACAATTGTTTTATTGTATTGCTCTGTGATCCTGTTTTCTTAAAAAATGGTATCAGAGCGAAAGGTAACTCGTAGGAAAATAGGATTCCTAGTTTGAGTGGGAGAAATGGTGGAATATGGAAAGTTTAGGGTCGAGATATTTAATGGCCAAAACTACCAGTTATGGAAGATGCAGATGGAAGATTATTTATATCAGAAGGATCTATTCCTGCCATTGGGTGGAATATCAAAGAATTCGACGGCCATGAAGGATGAAGAATGGGAGGTTATTGAAATAAAGGCACTAGGAATGATACAACTAAGCCTAGCAGCGCCGGTGGATTTCAATATTTTGAAAGAAAAGAAAATGAAGGAGTTGATGGCCACATTAACTAAACTGTATGAAAAAACCTCGACGTCCAATAAGGTATTTCTAATGAAGAGATTATTTAATATGAATATGTCAGAAGTTGGTTATGTTGCAGATCATTTAAATGAATTTAGTACGGTTACTAATCAGCTAAGTTCTTTAAAAGTGGACTTTTATGATGAGGTCAAGGCTCTTCTAATATTGTTCTCATTGCTAGAAACTTGGAATGGCTTGGTCATGGTTGTAAGTAACTATGTCTCTGGTTCAAAAAATTTAAAATTTTATGATGTTGTTGGTGTTATCCTTAGTTCAAAGAACCACGGGAATTATAGGAATGGCAGATCCAAATATAGATGGGGAAAGAAAGAGTTCTATAATTGTGAGAATAAAGGACATCTGAAGAAAGACTGCAAAGCTCCAAAGAAACAAAGAGATGGACATCAGGAGAAAAATCAGGGAGCAAATGTAACAAGTGATGTGTTACAAGACGCTTTGATTATTTCTGTAGATAATATTTTTGAGTCTTGGGTAGTAGATTCATGGGAATCATTTCATGCCACACCCCATAGGAAAAATTTTCTATATTATTTTATATTCGTAGAGAGAATACAGTTTCAGGAACACCACAATAAAATGGTCTATCATAAAGGATGGACAGGACAATCATGGAGCGTTCAAGGAGTATGAGATTGCATGTTGGTTTTCCCTTATAGTTCTAGGTAGATGTTGTATATACTTCTATTTACTTAATAAATAGAGGACCTTCGAGCTCTTTGGATGGTGGAATTATAGAGGATGCATGGAAAAGTAAAAAGGTAAATTATTCATTTTTGAAGACTTTCGGTTGTGAAGCATTTGTCCATATTGATAAAGAAAATAGAACAAAGATTGAGGAAAAATCCAAGAAGTGTACCTTTATTGGATACAGTGTTAATGATTTTGGTTATCTCTTATGGGATTATGAAAATCAAAAAATCATTAGGAGTAGAGATTTAATATTCAATGAGAAGGTCATGTACAAAGATCAGTTGCAGGGAAAGAAACAGGAAAAAGAAAAACCAAAATACACAGTGCTTGATGAGATCACTGAAAAAAGAAATTCCAAAGGTACCAGAAAATCAAAATATACAACAACAAGATAAACAAGTACCTCAAACTCCTACAAGTGTTGTTAGAAGATCTATCGGGTTAAGTATACCCCCTGAACGATATTCTCCTTCATTGTATTATTTACTGTTGACTGATTTTGGTGAACCAGAATGTTGTGAAGAGGCAATGTAGGTAGACACTAAAAAGAAGTGGGAGCAAGGCATGAAAGAGGAAATGGATTCCATGGAAAATAAACAGACTTGGTATTTGGTTCAGTTTTCTGTAGGAAAAAGAACTTTGCAGAATAAATGGGTTTACAAGTTTAAGGAAGAAGATGGAGGCAAAAAGTGGTACAAGGTTAGACTTGTTTTAAAGGGGTTTGCACAAAAGAAAGGTATATATTTTGATGAAATATTTTCTCCTTTTGTTAAAATGACTTCAATTAGGACTATTTTAAGTCTTATGGCAGAAGAATATTTGCATCTTGAACAATTAGATGTAAAAACAACTTTTCTCCATGGGGATTTGGAGGAAGAGATTTATATGCAACATCCATAGGGGTATGAGGTCAAAGGGAAGTAAAAAATTTTATGCAAGTTGAAGAAGAGCTTGTATGGCCTAAAGCAAGTTCCAAGGAAGTGGTACTTGAAGTTTGACAAGTTTATGATAGAACAAGGTTATAGTAGATGTCATTCTGATCACTGTGTTTATTTTTAAAGGCTAGAAAATGGAAGCTATACTATCTTGCTATTGTATGTAGATGGCATGCTTGTTGCAGGTTCTAATATGAAGGATATAAATGTGATCAAGAAGAAATTAGCTAATTCATGTGCGATGAAGGATTTGTGTGTTGCAAAGAAAATCCTTGGTATGAGAATAACAAGAGACAGGAAAAATTGCAAATTGACATTGTCTCAGGGTGAGTACATAGACAAGGTGTTGGAGAGGTTGAATGCATAATGCAAAACAAATCAGTACACCTTTGGCCAGCCATTTCAAATTAACCAAGGAAATTTGTCCCAAGACACAGGAGGATATAGAATACATGTCCAGGGTCCCTTATCCATCAGTAGTTGGAATCTTGATGTACGTGATGGTTTGCACAAGACCAGATATTGCACATGCAGTAGGAGTTGTGAGTAGGTATATGAAAAATCCAGGTAAAGAACATTGGGAGACAGTAAAATGGATTCTCAGGTATTTGAAAGGCACTGCTACTCATGCATTAGGTTTTGGAGGTTCAAACAATGTTCTACAGGGATATGTTGATCCAGATATGGCAAGTGATAAAGATAGCAGGAGGAGCACCACATGGTATTTTTTTACCATAGTTAGAGTAGCAATAAGTTGGATTTCAATACTGGAAAAGGTTGTTTCACTTTCAACAACAGAAGCAGAGTATGTTTCTTCTATAGAGGCTAGTAAAGAGATGATTTGGTTATAGAGGTTTATGGAGGAATTGGGAAAGAAGCAAGAGAATAGAAGGTTGTACTCTTACAGTGAGAGTGTCATTCATATTGCAAATAACTAAGCCTTCCATTCAAAGACTAAGAATATATAGCTCATGTACCATTTCATACGATCCATCTTGGAAGATGGACATTTGAATTTGGAAAAGACACACACTAGCCAGAATCCTACATACATGTTAACAAAGGGAGTAACCAGGGAGAAACTGAGTTCCTCCTCAGTTTTATTTGGTATTCAAGCATGAAGGTGAAGATGAGAAATTTTCCAGCTCCAAGAAGGATCATATTCTAGAAGATAAAATGGTGGTGGATTTATTGAGATCAGTCTCCAAGTGGGATATTGTTGGTTATGGAGCCTGATTATCTTCCTGATTCAGATGTTTTTTTTTGTTTTCATCTGTGTTTATACCCCATGAATAATTTACACCTCGGAATAATGTACACCCTTCCATGTGGGGGAGTTTCAGGGGGGATTTCCCCCCCAGTTCCGTTTGGGGGGATGACCCCCCCGGTTGGGGATCCAAGGGAAGGCGGCCCCCAGTGGGGGTTTGGGGGATAGTGTTCCCCAATGGGGATTCAAGGGAGAAGCCCTAGAAGGAAAATTTTCCTTGTAAATATATATTTTAATTTCACAGTAAATATGGACCGTTCATTATAAGATCGTAGATCTGATGGTAGAAGTTATGTTAGGTTTTTTTTTTCCTAGAAGGAAATCCTCTTTTGTAAGGGAAATTGTATTGCGACTATGCATCATTTCGCGAATATTGTATTCTAAGTTAGGAGACTATGAGACAAAGAAGAGGAAGTTACAGCAGGTGTGTTTTAGGTTGTATCCCTTCAATTGTTGGATAATAAAAGGAAGGACCTGCCAATTTCTCTAGTGGATGTAGCCCACACCGGGTGAACCACATATATTTGTTTCTCTATTGTATTGTGTATCTTCTATGTTTTATTTACGCATTTGTTTTATTTTATTGCTCCATGATCCTTTTTTCTTAAAAATTAATATAATTATTAAAATTTGTATCACATAAAGTCATGGATTTATATGAAAGGTCACCTTGAGGCCTATCAAATGTTAATTCCACTCATAATTGTTACTTGTATCATTCATTCATATCTTATTAAATTGTTTATATGTTAGTTATCCTTTATGAATTTTAACTTATTTTCCTTCTCAATAACTCATTAGAAATCTTATCACTAATGAACATACAATAACATACATGAAAACTTGGACATTTCAACACAAAAACCCATAAATTTTTCTCCAAATAACTGTAACACACCCACTAGATGGCATAAAAAAATTTCGCTTTCTCTTAACTCTCTCTAGGTTCCCCTTTCTTTAATATTGCAGGTTCTTCCAAACCCGCGGGCTCTTTCCTAGCCCCTTTGAAGGATTTGAGCAACAATCGCTAACTCTCCAGTCTAGTCCCTTCCTTCATATGACCTCAGACTATGACCACAAGCCTATCCAAAAGGCGCTTCACGACTTTGAATGTCAGGTATTTTCATGTGAGCCAACCCTGACTCTCTCAACTCCCAAACTCCCAAACTCCCAAACTCCGAACTAGAGCCTAGCATGTACTAGCTCCTCCCTTAATCTTTGTCAATGTGACCCCTCTCTATGACCTGGGGCCAATCTTCTGAGTGCTTCAGAACTTCACGTTTCACTAGGTTGGAGGACTTCTCACCTCTCTTCTTCCGACTCCCATTTTTTCAAAGTTCCTCAGGACCAAATCTATGGTCCACGCTCCTCTCGTGATCCAACGGTTCAGATCAACTCGCAAGTTGCAAATTCTCACAACTATGCCTTTGACTTTCCCGATTTGTGAGTCAGCAAAATGTTGATCTCCCACCATGTGTCCTATCTCGATGGAAGGCTAGGATTGTTGCGGCTCTCAGATCCTCAAGTATTTCCCTCCTGACTTCTCCAACTTAGAAGATTTTCTAAGTATTCAAAGGCCTCGACCTTTTCTTCTCCTACGAGTTCGTCTCCTTGGATCTCGTCGACACTTCTAAAAATGTTATCCCTTCGGAGCTCGATCCTTATGGAATTTATAATTCCCATGCACTCCTTGCGTTACTTCGCTCACGTCAGATCGATGATCCACGACATTCCTCGATCCAACGGTCCAAATTACATCACAAATTCAGGTTTCAGAAGTTTAATTGCACCAACGTGTGATTCTCCTGATGTGACAACTCTGATCTCGCCAATTCGGTGGTCAAGGAGGGTTCTGATAGATCCTTGGATCTACAGCCCATATCACTTTGCGACTTTGTGTTTTGAAGACTTGTCTGCGCTAACACGCGATTCTCCCGATGCGTGAAATTCAAATTTGTAGATTTGATGGTTGAGGTGGGTCCCGAAGGATCCATAGATCCACGGTCCAAATCACTTTGCGAATTTGGGTTTCGGAGGTTTAGTCACACCAACGTGTGATTCTCCCGTCGTGCAAACTCCAAACTCATAGATCCAACGGTCAAGGTGGGTTCCGATAGATCCTTGTATCTACGACCCAGATCACATCGCTACTTCGGGTTTCAAAGGATCTATCTCCTTCAGGATTATTACCAACATTCGTTGAACTTGCAAAGACTGAAGGAATTGACGGATTAATGTCTGCACTCCTTCTTCCAATCTAACGGCCACAACAAACCTTGGATCCTTCTGAAAGGGTCTTGTCCTTTCATCTTCCAAACGAAAGGGTATTCCCTTTCGATACTTGAATCTCACTATTCTTCTTCAACTTGGTTGGCTCTGAAAGGCTTAAGAGCTTTGCTCTCTTTCTCTTGAGCGTAACACTTGGAATAATTCTTTCACGCACCCCTTACATTCATTCCTCAACTCTAGAACTTAAGCAGGTCTCAGTCTCTATTTGCCTCACAGAGATCCTCTGTATACATTCACTATCTCTCCTGAGCTTTAACAGATTCCTCCGTGAAACTGTACCTAGGGTCGACGAACTCACAATTCGTGGCTCTAGCTTAAGCCACCACAGGACGCAAGCATTTACGAGTATAAAAACACTTCCAATTCATACAATTTCCTACTTTCCTAATTACACAATCAAGCAAACATAAAAAGGGTACAGTATAAATCATTAAGCAAACATATCCATCCCTACAACATTCATAGGATATCCATATTTAATTCACAGTACCACTTAAATACACAAGATATGCGATTACTTATCTATTACAGGTGGTAGCCAACTAACTAACTGTGGGTGTTCATCCTTCCACCCGACCATAGGCTCATAGGAATTCATTCTTAGCACTTTGGCCACCCCCGTGCCAAGCCATGATATCACTAGGGAACTCTCACGGTTCTCAAGGATTCTTTCTCTCTTTCAGCTTATGCTCAGTTATGTTCTCTGCAAACTTACAAAGATTTATTTCCCTGTTATGGCCTTGGAAATTTTTATCAAATGCTCACCTAGCATCAAGCTCGCGGCCTTCTATTCATCATCCACTGGAGAACTTCTTCATTCTCCTTAACAATTTTTTCTTATCTCTTTTCCCCAGGATGGTTCTTGACCCATCTTGTTCCTTCTGTCAGAAAGGAACTCAGTTCAGCTTGGTCTGTCATACCCAGTGGTACTTCGGGATGACATTCTGCAGTCAAACCATGCTTCCATTCATGGGAGTGATTGATAATCCAACCATTGGTACTTTCTTCATTAACTGATTTCTCTCCTTGGGATCCGAAGGAGATTTATTATCCCCATCAAGGGAAATTTGGGGTTATTTGATATAATGAACCCTCTCTAATAGTTTTCACATTCTTTCCTCTAGTGATATCATGGCAAGTACTTTCAACGCTTCACCCCCACGGTCAGTTATTGGCAACTCAAACAATAATACATTTACACTGTCCACATGCCTTAGCATGGTAATTTTATTTTATGATTAATTACAAACTGGGGGAAATGGGGATGTTGCAATACCCTCCCCCTTAAAGGAACATTGTCCTCAGTGATCTTCCTCAAAACACCTCTCAATCCTTTATCATTTAGTTGTTTCAGAAATATTGATCTTTCTTTATCGGTCAAGTCCTTTTTCAGACCCTTAATCTTTGTCACTTGCTTTCAATAATTCTTGGACAACAAGCATATTAATCATAGTCTCATGTGATAACATTGTATAAAAAATTCTAGGTTTTTTTTTCTAATCTTTGCACGATAATTATTTGCGTAGTTTGTGGATTTGTATCCACGTGGTTGTCTTGTTATCCAGGCTCATTGTTTTTCCTTGACATACCCATTGTGTGTATGATCCCAATAGTTTACAAGAACTATCAAGGTCTCCTCTTCCTTGCTATCACTCACCCTCCAGGCCCAGGATCAGGCATCCCCTTCTCTGTTATAAAGTCCCTCGGGTGATCCATCTTTCCTTCCCAAGGTTTTCTCACACAGGAAGAACTACCCATTGTGTGCATGATTCCAATAGTTTACAAGAACTATCATGGTCTCCTCTACCTTACGGTCACTCACCCTCCAGGCCCAGGCTCAGGCATCCCCTTCTCTATTATACAGTCCCTCAAGTGACCCATCTTTCCCTGCCAAGGTTTTCTCGCATAGGAAGAACTTAGAGACTTTATCAAGCCTTACGGTCAAGGCGTCCCTCGGACTTTCTCTGTCGAGGCGTCCCACTGGCTTGTATTACCTCAACACAATATATTATAGGCGATCATGGCTTACCATGAGGTTCTTATGGCTCAGTAGTAGCCATTTTTCATCATCTGTCCTTTCTAGACAGATCTTTTCTTCTAACCTATATCACAGGTATACAAAATTCATGAGACATCATTAAAAAATTTAAATTCAAAATTTTCTTGTAAATCTGTCACCCACAGATTTCCAAATTTCATATTTTGTTTTCATATTTGTTCCACACAAGAACCAGATTCATAATTATGGGACTTTCCTTCCCATAAAAATTTGTCTCAACAGGTAATTGGTCTTTCTTATGGGCTTACAATGTTTTCATATCCAAGACCCCTTTGGTTCCTGCACTTTCAACTTCAATCAGCCAAACAAATTCTTAGTTTCCCCTGCACATATATTTTATTACACCTTTATAACGTCTTCACAAAAATTTCATAGTTGTGCATATTAACAATCAAGTTCACTTTCTCAAAAAAGGGAAATACCATTCCTTGCAGTTTGTCTTAACAGAAAATTGGTCTTCCTTATGGGATTACAACACTGCCATATCCAAGACCCCTTTTCTTCCTGCACTTTCAAAATTCCGTGCATTTTGGCTCAATAGGCAATTGGTATTTCTTATGGGCTTACAATACTGCCATATCCAAGACCCATTTCCTCCTGCAATTTCAACATTCCTCAGCCAAACAAATTGTTAGTTTTCATGCACATTACCTTTTCAAAATCAGGTATACTAACAGTCCAAGTCATTTTCATCTATTCAAGGATACAACGCAAAAGGATACAACATCCCTTACCTATGCATCATTTCAGCCTACCAAATTTTTCAGAATGTAATTTAGATATCAATTGAATTTAATGAATGTGACAAAAATTCATGGCCACATTCATACCCAATGCACCCTTGCATTGATTTCAAGTTTGTCACATTTTATGACAGGTTCTTGGCCATGGTGTGTTGGAATTTAACCAACCTTTTTATCATATGGCTTATTCATTTTCATTCATTCTTACAGCAAGATCATGATGTCTGCTATAAGTCGATCACAATCCCAAATCAGTACACATGAAACTCAAAAGTTTCACATGAATTCCTTTAAGCATTCTTCCTTCATTAATAACCAGGGTTCCAACACTTATGGCCACCCAATTTGTTTTCCTTCAATGCTTACATAATGCAAGTAAACCATTGGAAGGTCCTCCTTCCTTACTGAAAAATCCATTGTCTTCCCTCTTATGCAACATGCATTCCCTCAATGCATTCCATGCAATGTGCTAACTATGAGCACCTTTATTCTCATAGAACCATTCCTCACAACCACAATCTAACACAGAGTTTAAACTCTATCTTCCTTGATTTTCCCGGAGAAACTTTGTTTTCTGTCCATGCGACCAATAGTTGTGACCTAGGCTTTATTATTTTTAGGCGCTATCCTTTCAGCTCTCGTTTCTAGGCGCTATGATCCTGGCTTAATCCCTTGTCTTCTAGTCAACGGTGAAGATATGTCTTCCCCCAGATCCAATGGTGGCAAGGGATTGTGAAACCTCAACTAGATCACGGTTTAATTCTCCTTCTGATCTCCGCAATGATTACAGGTCGTTCAATCTACGATCAGACCCCAAACTCAAAACAAAACTATATTGAGTTTAAATTATGGGCACAGGCTCCATCGTTAACCTGTGTGCCCATTTGATATCCGCAATGAATATTGATCGTCGATCTTATCAAACGACTGGCGTTTGATCCAATAACTCCAGTGGATCTTGAAATTTATCTGACGAATGTGATATGTTTCCTTTTGATGAACGGTTCATGTTCATTGCCTCTGTCAGGTTCTTTATTAACCTAATTCGATCAGGGTTTTGTCTCGCGATCCTCATGATCTCAATCTATAGTTGATCGAAGAGATTTCTACGATCTCTTAGTAAAGGTTTTTTTTTTTTTTTTNTTTGACATATTGAGTCAACAAACATCATTTGGTTCAGATGCTCCTGCATCATACATTCAGTCTTCACTTCCATAGGTTCACACCTCCATCATATGGGTTCTCCTTCTCGAATCATACCCTACTTGGGTATCTATGGCATACAATTTCCCTTTCGAAATTTTGTGCATAACATGAGACAATAAAAATATTTCAAAAGGGATTCTCACCTAATATTTTTATACATTTTCTTGGTTGCTAGCACCCTCTTTCTGATTTTTACCAAATCAGAAGTGCTTTAGGGGGGTTCTCACAGTCCTATCAACAATATTTCAACTGCAGCCTTCCCATGGTCATCCTCTGCTTGAGGTTGCCCATCATTGGTAACTGTCTTCCTCAAAAGTCCCAATTCCTTTTTATACACAACATGCATCATTGGTTGGAATATCAATTAAAATACATGTATCATCCAATCAAATCCATAAAAAAATCTTCAAAATGTCCTAGCAAATCTTTATTATCTTCATCACATTATCCTCAAAGGTTGTTTTCATGAATGCAATACAAACAGTTCTCAATTGTTTCTGCAGTAATACAATCGTCATCTTTATGGTGTCAAAACATTTACCTTTGTTAGTAAATCATCTTTCTCATTCCAAAGGAAACATAACACATAGAAAGAAAGGAGTTAGGGGCTCTCCCCTTTTCCCACTCCTTCCACACAACCTAGGGATTTCAACCCAACTGAGTTATTTTTAAGGCCTTACTTCATTTGCTTGATGTGGCTTCAACCAAGCCTATTCAATCAAACATAATCATTTACCCCTTCTCTTTTCCCAGTTGTACTTGTTCTCACAACTGCTCATCTAAGACCTACAACTTTGTAAGAAATTCAGATTTATTAGGTTGGACAAGTGTTCCTCATTTTTCCTCTTCTTGGCTTTTTCAATTTATTCCAGGTTGGGATCTCCCTGTTCTTTTCCTTGAGCAACCTTGGTTAGGCCTCACTCTAACCTTTTTGGATACAACAACATGCTTTAATAGCAAGACTTTTGTTCATAGTGGGTCATGAACCTATGCATTTTTCACATTATCATTCAGTTCCCAGAGTGGTTAAGATTTAGTGGCTAGTCTTCCACCTACACATTTTGTTTTAAAAATGTAATCCAAGATTCTTATGTATATATATATAATCTTGTATCTCACTGCTTAATTCTCAACAATTATTAAGGTTGTGACTCTATCCTTCTGACAGAGTCTTCACACAGCTCCTCCATAGGGAACTCCCTCAACATGAAACTTCCTTATTGCATATCCATCACAATATTTGATGGCCTTGACCTTGATTTAGCTTCGGCTATTTACCAACTACTCCATAAGGAATACAAACATGCATCTTTGTCATGCATCCAAATTATGTATCCACACATATTCTGGTTTTTTGTTAATTTGCATCCCTGATGTACTTAGCTATATTCATAATCATAATCCTGTGTGTGTAGCTGCCATAGGTATATTTCATAGCCTAAATACATCTCTACTTTAAAATCATTCAACTCATGATTGTTTACAATCATTCTCGTGTGATCCTCAACGGCATAATCATTTTCCTCTTATCATGACAATAGAGCATCCTTGCTCGTTTACTCTATCATTTATTTGTACTGGATTTTCCTGGGGGGATGGAGCACATTCCCCTTAAGATATCATTCAAAACAATACTTTCATGACTCTTCAGAATGGAGTCAACCATGCATCCATTGTATTCATTCAATCTTGAAAAATGCACTACTTGCCTCACATTTCACTCATCAGGGCAACCATATTGGGCCTTTAATATACTTATACTCTTACATCATACATGTGCATCACTTACATAATTAATATCATTTGTACCTAACTGGTATTAATATCAGGTTTTGTATCAAGAATCTTCACACTACATTAAATCCATGCACTCAACCATACACACACAACTAAGTATTCATCATACTAGCTTAGTTTTATCATTAGTGTTCTTTAGTTAGAGATTACAGTCACTTACATGACTAATCTCATAGTTATAACTCATAATGATGTTGCCTTCTCTTTATGGAAATAACCAAATAGGGTCACTTTCCCTTGTATACAATAACAGCTGGCAAGAAAACCTTATTGCCTCAACTTATATAGGACTTACCTATCTCACCTTTCCTCTAGTCATGAGGATTTATATACTCCGAGTTTAATATAAAGCAGTAATTATACTGCCAAGGATACTACCTGATCCTATCATATTCCTTTAAGCCCACAAAGGTATTAACCATTATATAATCATCCATCATAAGTGCCTAAGGTTCCAACTGCCCATGCTTAGAGGTAGTGTTACGAACACCAGGTCATCTGTCCTTCAGGATTCAGCTACCCTTTCCATAACCCTGCCACCTTTAGCTATCCAAATTCAAGTATTTTTATTAATGTTCATTAGCATATCCCTACTTCAGTAAGAGTAATTATCACTTGACAAAGGGTTAAAGAAATATTTTTTTTGAAATTCAACAAGAATTCCCAAAATCACAGGTTCAATATCCAGTCCTTCTCCTCAAGGAGTAAATGCAGATAACAATACCCATTTATGTGACTCGTGTATAAGCCCAAGTAGGAAAAGTGTTGTAACCATGCTCTGATACCAATTCGTAACACACCCACTACGGGGCATAAAAAAAAATTGCTTTCTCTTAACTCTCTCTAGGTTCCCCTTTCTTTAATATTGCAGGTTCTTCCAAACCCGTGGGCTCTTTCCTGGACCCTTTGAAGGATTTGAGCAACAGGAACTAGCTCTCCAAGCTACCCCCTTCCTTCATATGACCTCAGGCTGTGACCACAAGCCTATCCAAAAGGTACTTTGCAACTTCGCATGTCGGTTATTTTCATGTGAGACAACCCTAACTCTCCTGACTCCCAAACTCATGAACTCCCAAACTCCGAACTAGAGCTTAGTGCATACTAGATCCTCCCTTAATATTTGTCAATGTGACCCCTCTCTATGACCTGGGGCCAATCTTTCGAGCGCTTTGAGACTTCGCGTTTCGCGAGGTTGGAGGACTTCTCACCTCTCTTCTTCCGACACCCATTTTTTCAAAGTTCCTCGAGACTAGATATATGGTCCATGCTCCTCTCACGATCCAACGATTCAGATCAACTCGCGAGTTGTGAGTTCTCACAACTTTACCTTTGACTTTCCCGATTTGCGAGTTAGAAAAATGTTGATCTCCCGCCACGTGTCTTGTCTCGATGGATGGCTAGGATTGTTGCGGCTCTCAGCTCCTCAGGTATTTTCCTCCTAACTTATCCGACTTAGAATATTTTCTAAGTATTCAAAGGCCTCGACCTTTGCTTCTCCTATGAGTCTGTCTCCTTGGATCTCATCGACATTTCTAAAAAGGCTATCTCTTTGGAGCTCGATCCTTAGGGAATTTTTAATTCCCATGCAATCCTTGCATTACTCCACTAGAGTTAGATCGATGGTCCACAACCTTCATCGATCTAATGGTCTAGATTACATCGCAACTTTGGTTTTCAGAAGTTTAATCGCACCAACATTCAATTATCCCGATGTGGGAACTCCGATCTCGCCAATCCGATGGTCAAGGAGGGTCCCAATAGATCCTTGGATCTATGGTCTAAATCACTTTGTGACTTCGGGTTTCAGAGACTTGGTCATGTTAACATGTGATTCTCCTGATGTGAAAAATTTGAACTCGTAGATCTGACAGTTGAGGTGGGTCCCGAAGGATCCATAGATCCATGGTCCAAATCACTTTGCAACTTCAGGTTTCAGAGGTTTAGTTGCACCAACACGCGATTCTCCCTCGCATGAACTCTCAACTCACGGATCTAACGATCAAGGTGGGTCCCTATATATCCTTGGATCTATGGCCCAGATCACATCGCGACTTTGGGTTTTGGAGGATCCATCCCCTTCACTATTATTACCAACATTCGTCGAACTTGTGAAGACTAAAGGAGTTGAGGCATTAACGCTTGCACTCCTTCTTCCATTCTAACGGTCACAACAGACCTTGGATCCTTCTGAAAGGGTCTCATTCATTCATCTTCCAAACGAAAGGGTATTCCCTTTCGATACTTGAATCTCTCTATTCTTCCTAAGCTCAGTTGGCTCTTAAAGTCTTAAGAGATTTGTGCTCTTTCTCTTGAGTGTAACGCTTGGAAGAATTCTTCCGTGCACCCCTTACGTTCATTCCTAAACTCTAGAACTTAAGTAGTTCTCAGTCTCTATTTGCCTCACAGAGAGCCTGTGTAAACATTCATTCTCTATCCTGATCTTTAATAGATTCCTCCATGAAATTGTACCTAGGGTCGACGAACTCACAGTTCATGGCTCTAGCTTAAACCACCACAGGACGCAAGCATTTATGAGTGTAAAAACACATCCAATTCATACAATTTCCTACTTGCCTAGTTACACAATCAAGAAGACACAAAAAGGGTACAGTATAAATCATTGAGCAAACATATCCATCCCTACAACATTCATAGGATATCCAACTTTAATTCACAGTACCACTTAAATACACAAGATATGTGATTACTTATCTATTACAGGTTGTAGCCAACTAACTAACAGTGGGTGTTCATCCTTCTACCCGACCATAGGCTCAAAGGCATTCATTCTTAGCACTTTGGCCACCCCCATGCCAAGCCATGATATCACCAGGGAACTCTCGCGGCTCTCAAGGATTCTTTCTCTCTTTCAGCTTCTGCTCGGTTATGTTATCTACAAATTTACAGAGATCTCTTTCCTTGTTATGGCCTTAGTGAGGTTTATCAGATGCTCACCCAACATCAAGCTCACGGCCTTCAGTTCATCATTCATTGGATAGCTTCTTCATTCTCCTTACCATTTTTTTCTTATCTCTTTTCCCCAAGATGGTTCTCAATCCATCATGTTCCTTCTGTCAGAAGGGAACTCAAGTCAGCTCGGCCTGTCATACCCAGTGGTACTTTGGGTTGACATTATGCAGTCAGACCATGCTTCCATTCATGGGAGTGGTTGATAATCCAACCTTTGATCCTTTCTTCATTAATTGATTTCTCTCCTTGGGATCTGAAGGAGATTTATTATCCCCATCAAGGGAAATTTGGGGTATTTGATATAATGAACCCTCTCTTATAGTGTTCACATTCTAACCTCTAGTGATATCATGGCTAGTACTTTCAAGGCTTCACCCCCATAGTCATTTATTGGCAACTCAAACAATAATACATTTACATTGTCCACATTCCTTAGCATGGTACTCATATTTTATGATTAATTATGAACTAGGGGAAACAGGGATGTTACAACAACTATTTGCAAGTAATTAATCAATAAATTTCTAATGACTACAAAACTAGTCTATTCAATAGATATTTGGCTTAAAGGTAGAAATGTTTAAGGTTTTTAGGGGGGTAATGGACATAAAATATCATAACAACAAACCAAATATAGAGCTCATAAAACATCACTAATTTAGTGGTCACGGGTATAAAAAATGTCAATCCAAATGTCCATATTGAGCTTACAAATATTTAGGAAACAAATACTCCACAAAATTTAAAATACACAAATGATTTTTGAATTTGATTGAAATCCCTATTTATATGCTAACCCTAAATTTCATTTTCCATCACATGAACACACATAAGCTTAGATTTCAATGTCATATGCATCATCAGATTCATTATTTCAAGCGCTTCCACATGATTCCATTGGTTTCTTATAATTAGATACTTCACCCAATAACCATTTTCCCATGGAGTTGTTTTTCATGCATAGAGAGCTCACAAGATCAATTTTTCCCATGGATTTTTTTCCATGCATAGAGAGATCACAAGATCCATTTTTCATGTTGTCTAACCATTGTTTTTTTTCTTGACTACCTTTGGACTTCAGTCTTTGTTTCATGTAGTCTAATAGTTCACGTGGAATCCATTTTTTCCCACCATTTTTCATGAGGATTGTTCTCATTCCTTCAAACATACTTCTTCAAAATAGCATACAGATGGCATATTCACCTCTACTTATGTTTCATTCATCTATTTGTCACTTTTAAATATGCCTTTAGGAACTCCCTACCCTCATGATTCATGCAAGTGGCCTAGCCCTTCCATCTTGCATTTTCCCTTACCCGATGGTAGAAATTCACCCACATGGGTCTCCCTATATTAATACCTCATTACATATTGGAACTTATGTCCTTATTTCCCTATTAGGGTCAATATTCTAAATATTTTTCCATCCCGGAGATATTTGCATGCTTCTTCTCTTCATTTTGATGGTTTTTCCCTTAGATTCCCAAGTGGTTTGTGCCAACTTGGTATACTATGATAGTATTACATGTATATCAATGTCCCATCACATATTGTACACTAAGAAGAAAAATATCATTTTTATTTATCCATCCTTCCTTCCCTTGAGGATATTCACCCTAGTTCCCCACCCTTGGTTACTTCCATATTCCACTATTCTTTCCACCTCATAGTATTTATTTGAGTAATTTCATTTTTTGGGAACATATGTCTTTTCTTGTAACATATCTGAATTCATTTAATATTTTGGGAAAATTTC
>SNQJ01S0191388.1:18002-31275 GCA_010110895.2 Picea sitchensis
TGAGCTTACAAATATTTAGGAAACAAATACTCCACAAAATTTAAAATACACAAATGATTTTTGAATTTGATTGAAATCCCTATTTATATGCTAACCCTAAATTTCATTTTCCATCACATGAACACACATAAGCTTAGATTTCAATGTCATATGCATCATCAGATTCATTATTTCAAGCGCTTCCACATGATTCCATTGGTTTCTTATAATTAGATACTTCACCCAATAACCATTTTCCCATGGAGTTGTTTTTCATGCATAGAGAGCTCACAAGATCAATTTTTCCCATGGATTTTTTTCCATGCATAGAGAGATCACAAGATCCATTTTTCATGTTGTCTAACCATTGTTTTTTTTCTTGACTACCTTTGGACTTCAGTCTTTGTTTCATGTAGTCTAATAGTTCACGTGGAATCCATTTTTTCCCACCATTTTTCATGAGGATTGTTCTCATTCCTTCAAACATACTTCTTCAAAATAGCATACAGATGGCATATTCACCTCTACTTATGTTTCATTCATCTATTTGTCACTTTTAAATATGCCTTTAGGAACTCCCTACCCTCATGATTCATGCAAGTGGCCTAGCCCTTCCATCTTGCATTTTCCCTTACCCGATGGTAGAAATTCACCCACATGGGTCTCCCTATATTAATACCTCATTACATATTGGAACTTATGTCCTTATTTCCCTATTAGGGTCAATATTCTAAATATTTTTCCATCCCGGAGATATTTGCATGCTTCTTCTCTTCATTTTGATGGTTTTTCCCTTAGATTCCCAAGTGGTTTGTGCCAACTTGGTATACTATGATAGTATTACATGTATATCAATGTCCCATCACATATTGTACACTAAGAAGAAAAATATCATTTTTATTTATCCATCCTTCCTTCCCTTGAGGATATTCACCCTAGTTCCCCACCCTTGGTTACTTCCATATTCCACTATTCTTTCCACCTCATAGTATTTATTTGAGTAATTTCATTTTTTGGGAACATATGTCTTTTCTTGTAACATATCTGAATTCATTTAATATTTTGGGAAAATTTCACAATGATTGGTTGGTTTCTATTACCATTGTAGATTATCTCTTTTATGGAAGTGGTCCCAATCACCCTAGTTCAAAAAATACTCATTGATTTTCAAACGTATGTCCTAGAATCTCTAGGTTAGTACCTCCTCTAGAAATGTTATAGTTCATATGCCTCCTCGAGCCATCATTATCTTAGTTTTTCATTTTTGGCTATCAATTATGTTTCCCTTTGAGTTGTCCCTCTAATTCATCTACTTATCTTTACATCATCATTGTTAGTGTTATACAATCGTTTCCAAGTATACCTTACAATTACGCTCTAAAAAGGGGAAATCGTGAGTCCCATCATCATTTTCTTCCCCATCCATTGTTATCCTAGTCTTAGTTAGTTATATTTACTACATGATAAATTGCACCTCATATTGGCCTTTATGGAATCTCGCATTCCCTTTTCTATTGAACCATCCCCTATTAATGTGAATACATTCATTCTAGGGGTTTGGTTTGGAGGATTTGTGTACCTTGTTCCATTTAAATCACTAGTGAGTAACCTCATACTAGGTAAGGAGACTCATCATTTCTTCTTGACTTGCTTTTTTCTCATCTTCTCAACACCAATTCATTATCTCATTGTTGGGATTTGTACACATTGATTGTTCTAGTGTTCTAGTTCCCATCGAAGACCATTGAATGTGTATGGATATTTTCAACCTTTTATAAGCCCCTAGGTGGGAATTTCCATTTAAGTAGCTCCCTACATGTTTCAACTAGTGTTGGATATAGTATTTTGGTTCTAGTCATAGATCGCAAGAATATTCTAGTTTTATTCAACAATTTTTAAACTTTTAGTTTAAGCTTTCCATGAGCTCTCACTAGGTCCTAAGCCATTTGGATTTTAGTGAAGCTTAGATGGTTATTCACATCCATCTAGGGTGTTAATATTCCTTCACATTCATTTAGACATGTTGTCAATTGGATTATTCTTATGAAATTTGGTCTATCCCCATGTTTCCATAATCTCATATTATATAGTACTTGACCTCTTCATAAGCATGGTATTCCCACCTCACTAATATTGAGATCATGTATACACCTCAGCTCATGGTTCTTTTTTTTGTAGGTGGTATATATTCCTTCTTCTTGGCGAGTCCTCCCTCTTTGGTCAGTAGTATCTACATTTTTTCCTATTAGAACATTTGGGTAAAAGATCATGATATATTTTGGCTATATGGGTTAGTCTTAACATCACCCATTTGGGGGAAACTATTGTCATCCCAATTTTTCTCACCGGTATATTTTGAGTATTTTTGTTCAAATATGTCACCATTTCATATGGCATCCACATAATACACCCCATGATATCATACTATGACCCTTTTTGTACATCACTAAACTTGGTCAAACCATAAATTGACCATTGTTTTAGCCACAAAACATATCCTTTATGTTCTATGTGTAACATGTAGGAAAATCCTCAATAATTGTATGTAAACCTCTTTAAAAAAAAAAATGGATAATTTGTGGCTTATAAATTCATGCATACTAGTTTAAGTAGTGTAGTGGGTATGTCTGGCCCTATTAAAACACTCATTTTCATTAATAATAACAACTCAATATTCCATGATGCCTATGAAGCTTATTGTAACATCCTTAAGGGTCCAAACCCTTTAATGGGTGTTGTAAATTAATTATTTATCAATTTTCTATCTAGTTTGTAATTTTCTACAATGAGAAATGAAATGAAGTTTTGCATAGCACCAATCTACTATTCAAGAAATATTTATTTATGTTACTAATCTTCTACTGTAAAAAGGAACATTTAAGTAGGATAATTTAATCAAGACACATTTAAGTAACAAAATTTAAGCATTCTTGCATGGATATATAGCATATCATAAATCAACTCTTATAGAAATTTAGCAAGATACCACAATTCATTCAGTGATTAATAACAATTTAGCAATAAATAACAAGAGTTATGATAATGAGGAATTCATATTAATTATATTTGATTTATTCCAATGATGTAGTTGTAGATGAGCTACCCTCCTCTACAAATTGGGATGCCCAAACTAGAAATTTGACCTCCCAGCCAGTTAGAAAAGACTCTCCAACTCTCTGGTTTTAGTATACCTTGGGGGGTTTACTATCCCTCTATTCCCAAATCTAAAGAGCAACACGTAGCTTGCTATTATCTTAACCTTATATAATATTCCTCTCAGCTCAACAAAACAACCAATCCCCCATCTCATAGTTAATAGCCTTTGTTTTCATATATCCAATTATTTCATTCCAAAAACCATCCCCCTCTCCTACTTTCTCAACCACCCATATCCAATTGAGTATTTTTTTCATATATCCAAGTATTTCATTCCAAAAATCATCCCCCTCTCTTACTTTCTCAAACCCCCTTATCCCCTCAAGTCATCCAACGCCTCCCTCCTTTACTTATCCCTTCCCAAGGTTCATCAATGTTATAGCAAGTTTTTCCTTACCCCATGCAACTCTCTCAGAGGACCTTTCCATTTCCCAATGTAGACTTCAAGTCCCCTTTTGCACTTCCCAGATCCAAAAAATCATATTTTTCCACATATATGTGCCCTACAAGTTAAACAACATGCGTATACGGAGGTTGCACCTCTACAGCCCCTCGTACATCGCATTTGGTGCTCAAAATTAAAAATTATGTTAGTTTTCCATGTCACATCACAAGATCCATTATCCTTGACCTTCCATATATTGGAAGTGTTCTGAATCGACCCTTCAGTTCCATTTGAAGGCTACAAATTGAGACATATCTAAACCGTGGAAGAGGAGACAATTCAACTTTTGAGATCAAAGATACTCTGGAGAAATTTTCACTTCACATTGAGTCTGCATCCCTTTATCCTTGAAAATATGAACACATTGTTCAGCCCCCAAGCTCTTCCCACTTTGATGGAGAACCTCATTGTATCCCTTATGTGAGCTTGCCTTTGGTGGAGGATTGAAGTGGTGGAGGCCCAGATGGAAGGGACTTAGTTTCTCGGTTTCGAGACGTGTCGACATAGAATTTGTCACTTATACACTTATGTTGATCATTTTTAAATGAAAATGCTCTTTTCTCGTCCAATTCATATATTGAAAATATTTGAATTATTATTCCATGGGCGTATTTGTCATGAATGTTAATGGATTATGCTATTGTATGTGCTAACATTATATATTATCACTATATGCTTGTGTATCTTGGTTGTTGAGGACAAGTTGCAGGTATAAATCTTTGAGTCGCATGCTCAATGGTGGTATTCATCGAATGTCCAGATGAGGTAGGCTCTTTATCTTGTCTTGTTAGCATTTTCATTTATATAGTATGCTTGGGATTATAGTTGATTTATGCAGTCATTTTTTCTGTTGTGGTTTACCCCATGCCATAGAGTGATTTTCCTCGTAACAGAATTGGTGACTATATTGTGGATTTAATATTCTATTTTGGGGTTTGGAGTGTTTTTCTCCTTCGATTTCTCTCGGTTAGCCTGAGTTTCCTTGTCACCTAATTGCTTGACAAAAAAAAATTACTTTGCATCTGAGTTTCTTGGCTTAAGCCTTGCCCAGACATTGTTTTAATACATATACGTGGGTTTTCCATTGACAGACGCGTACATACGCGAGATGTCATTCGATAAGGTGCGTACATATGCGAGTTTCTCTAAAATATTTGCATACATCAAATTTTTAAGCTTACTTACTGAGTTTGGTGTTTGTTGGGTGAGTTTTGATGGTTGTTGAGTCTTCTTAGGTATTTGTCCTAACTTTTGAGTGCTTGTAGAGTGATAGGAAACCTTTTTATTGTTGAATTTTCAAGCGGTTTTCTTTCTCATCATATTTTTCATTGGTTGTTCTTGCATCTTGGTCTAAGTGTTTGCATCTTGGTATCCTGCTTGACTTGTCTATTTCGCTTGCAGTAGGATCTATATATCAAGTTGTTTTCAGTCCTTGCATTTTCATTTCTTTATATTGAAAATATAAAAATATACATTTTTCATTTTGGCACTTTCTCTTTTGTTTGTTTAGTATTGATATTGACATATATGGAAAGATTGCATCTTATTAAAATTGCAGAGTTGAATTGAAAGTTTCTTTTTGAAAGATTACCATCTTTTGATAATTGAATATTAGGCCTTAGCACTTTGTTGATATTCATTTATTTGATTTGTTGAGTCATAACATCATCAATTTCATGACCACATATTTTGAGTAAACAAATCCATTAAAATTAGCGTTGATTAACTAAAATTGATTAGAAATGATTTTATTTTTCAGAGTACAAAAACAAGCATAGGATATAGGGACTTGGAATAGGATTTTGTGAGTAAACGTATCCAAGTCTATTAAACTCAACATATGTTTCTGACCAGGGAGTGGTGAAATCCATTATGTAATTAGTGACATCAAGACACTCCGCTCACACCAGAGTTAAGAACGAGGTCACATGAAGTTGGTTGCAGAGATAGCCCTCTAATACCTTCTTAGCGTCAGAGATATTTCTGGGGATCTATTCATATTTGGGGGTCTTTCTAGTACTTTTACCTCCATGAGAGACGATTCTTTCAATATTTTTGGCTTTGTTACCCTGCCCATACGATGGACCTAACTTACAATTGTTCTCCTACGCATTGGTTGTATTTTGGTGGCTTTAGTTGCTTAACATAGCTAGACACATAGGTTACTTGCAGGGGTTATTCTGCAGGTACCCTGAGTTAGACAAGGATCAAAAAGCACATAGCCTTTATGGAGGATTACCTCTCAGGGGGGATCTAACCGATTGCGTTCTTAAGCCCACAAGGGCCCTTATAATTGATTCGGATACCTCCACTCTTTTGAAGTGAGTCTCAGGCCCCTCTTGGGCAAGGCATACCTACTCTAGTAAGGGAGGCCCCTTTTCAGCTACTATATCATGTTTGTGTGAATTTGGCCTTTTTTTATTATTTTGGTGTGTTCTTTGATTATTAGTTGGCTTTAGGATTTGTTTTTATATATCGAGTCTTCAGTTATCATGGATCTAGACCAGCTTCCTCGCAGGTCTTACCATTTGTTAAAGTTATCACCACATCTTGAATATTTTCCATCTAAAAGGCGTAAAGTTATCAAACGCAGTACACACACCTCCACCTACCATAATTGTGATCATACCAGTATGAGTATTGAGTCGAACCAGAAAGATACTAGGATTCCTTTAAATCCCATACCTTTTGTAGTTAATGGAACTCATTCAACTCCTTTAACCACTATGGTTTTAGTGTCGAAGGTTCCCTTCATCACTCCTATCTGGACTATGGTTGCTACTCAACCCATAGTAACGAACCCTTTTGGGTCTCTTTTTGGTACTTCTGGATACAATGCTCAGTCCATTCTATCGGTCTCTAACCCTTTATCTTTTGGTATGTTGAATATGACATCGCAACTTTCATCTTCCATTCCAGTGAATAATAAAAATCCTAGTATTGGACTAGGGGGCATGGTTCCTCCACATATTCCACTCTCATTTGGTGGAGATCATATTCCCCAAGCGACTCCTACGGATGGAAGCCAACCTTTTTTTCCTTCTGGGTCTAATCCTATTCGCAATTCTCCTAGATGGATTAATCAACTGGGTGAACAAACTACTTCCTATATTCCATCCTTTCCACCTTCCTCCTCCACATTGATTATGACCAACACGTTTGGTATGACGAATCCACCCCTATCCTCTAGATTTCCACCTAGAGGGAGTCAGTTTCATACTATAGGAAACCCCCATCCTGGAGATCCTCTAGTTGGGGGGGATGTTTACAACCCTCATTATACTATTCCTATAGGTATGATGCCCACACAACCTCTTATGAATCAATTTGGAGGAGGATATTACCATACTGAACAGGGCCATGGTGCCTACCAGAACCCTGGATGGGTTATAATCCCTCAGTATCAATATTTCCCAAGAGCATGGGCCCAGATGTCGCAACCCCGACTCCCTTTTATGGCCATGCTTAATTTGTCAAATATGTCAAGATTAATGAATGACTCAGTGCATCATGATCCGTCATGGCCCCCCGTCCCCACCAAGCTTCCTTCAGATATTCCAAAATTAGAGGGAAAAACTGGCGAGGATCCATGTGATCACATTACTACTTTTCATCGTTGGTGCTCATCCAATTCCCTTAATGACGATTCTATTCGTTTGAGACTATTCCAATGCACCCTCACAGGGGTTGCAGTGAAATGGAACATTGAGCTACCAAGGGGAACATACAAAAATTTTGATCAGATGGTTCTATTCTTTCTCAACCACTTCTAGTTGTCAGTTCATTACGATGTCGACATAGAAATTCTATCGGCCCTCCACCCGAACAAATCCACCTATATCTCGGACCATATCCAAGAGTGGCATAAACGAAAGAGGTTGATTAAATCCTACATTCCTCCAGATTTTTTGTTGGAATGGTTCCTTAAATCTCTATTGCCTTATATTTCAAAGGATGTTTCTACATATGGGGTAACATTTGAAGAGGAAGTTATTTTCAAATCCCAATGATTGGACCTCATATATGCTCAATCTGGGATTTTATATGAAATTATTCCTAATGTATGGAGGTCAAATTACAACCCTAGATAAAATCATGGGCCTCATGTCGATGGAATCATAAGCTCAACAAATGCTAAGTCGATAGACTTGCTGATGAACCAATTGAAGTTGTTGTCTCTAAGCTATTTTTTAGTAGGACAAGATTTGTCTTCATCCTCCACTCCCACATAGTTTGTGGATGTGCATTTTGTACAGTCATCGACCAACCCAAATGGTAACCAACAACCAGGAGGGAATAGAAAGAAAGGATGAGGTAATAATCGTAAGGGTAGGATAAATAATAATAATAAACCCAAGGACAATGCTAACAATGATAGATCAAATAACAATGCTGGTGAGGGAAAGAAAGAAAAGAGGAAGTTGGAGATTCCTTGTAAAATTTGTAAATATGATCACCTTACCCACTTATGCCCCAAACTTGAGGAAACATCAAGGATCTTATCTCAACCAACCATTGTGTTGACTAATATATTTCCACATAATAAGCACATGGCTTCGAGTTCCTCTAATTCCATAAATGAGTCGAGTGGGAATCAAAACCCCCTGGCGCATGAAGGTGATCGTTTATGTGTAAATATGGTCAAGTATTAGATTTATGTAGCCACTCAATCTCGTGATTACAGTTCTACACAAACTATTCCAAGTCTAGAGTCTCCCTCTCCTCCGAAAACACCTTTTTAGATCAAAAAGCTAGAGCCTCCACCTTGTGTTCCGAAAGGAGTAATAAAACACTTTTCCCACTACCCTAATGCTAGAGTTTCATAGAACTATTTGATTGTAGAAGATACAGGTCACAATGGAACGCCTTGTTATCTTCTTTAGGAGCTCTAGACCCATGTGTCTCAAAGGTTATCAAGTTTGATGTCACATATGTTAAGCCTTTCTTTCCTTACCATGTGGCCTTTCAAATCCATGTGGGTTACTCAAAGTATACCATCAAACGCATTATTATTGATGAAGGTGTTGCAATGTGTGTGATGTCCTTAACCTGTTGGAAAGTCATTGGCTCTCCAACCCTCTCTCAATCTCTAACTATGTTGACCGCATTTGATGGCCTTTCTTTCCATCCTCACGAAATTTTTCCCACCCTTCCATTCCAGTTAGGTGGAAAGATAGTGGAGGTGGATGTCAAGGTGGTTGATGCGCCTGTCGACTATAATTTATTACTAGGGCGTAATTGGACTTATTCCATGACCGTAGTCGTGTCATCTATTTTCTGCACTTTATGTTTTCCTCACGAAGGGAAAATCATGATGATTGATCAATTATCATTTGCACATGATATTACCAATGCATCTGCTGGATATTTGGTCCTAGTGAAGTACAATTCTCAGCCAGCAACTGAGAATATTAGTGTCAGAATGTATTCCTCCCTCATGGGTACCTTTTATTTCATGGAACCAATTCATCACATTTGTGCCATGTGCAATAGGTCTTCTTCATTGATGAGGTTCGTTCCTTTCCGCACTTAGTATTTCAATGATACTTGGACCCTACCTTCTCCGACCATGTATTTTGAAGGTCAGTCACATATTGGAATGGAAATTCCACTGTCAGTGGTAGATATAGCGTATTAGGGTGTTATTGACTCTATTGTTGACCCAAATCCTATCTCCTCGCAGACAGATGAGGAGGATCATGTTCTAGAGCCCATATGGGCCACCTCATCATATTTTTCACATGATTTCCTTGACGATACTTTACCTTCGGATGAAGCCATCTTAGAGGTCATGAATGGTCCTGATAGGCCATGGGATGATATTCATCATCGCTCTTACTTCCTCCCAGAGCTTGTTAGGATCGAACATGATGGTTTTAGTTCTAACTTGAGTGAGATGGTCAATCACGTTGTGGTTCCACTAGATACACATGGAATTTATGCCAAAGGAAACATGGAGAATATTTCTCCTACCATCACGATTGACATCTCTCAAATTCCTAGCAAAATTGAAAATGTATATATCGGTGTGGATTGTTTGCCTGAAGAAATTCGGTCATTCTCTTGGTCATACGAAAAAAGTCTAGGAATCGACCCTTGCATTATCGAGCATGAGATCAAGACTTCCACTGGTTGTTCCCTTTTTCAGTTAGTACACGATGTGGAGTCAATCCTTCTAATTGAATGAAAAATACATTCCCTTAGACTGGAAATTGAGCTCCTACCTGACACTTTCAATCTTGAAGAATGCCTCGTACACCTAGAGTGCCTAGATGAGCAGGGTCGAGATGCCTCTATGACTATAAAAGAAAGTAAACAATGTTTTAAGGTCCAGTATGATAGTTTTGTCTGTCCTCGGTAGTAATTTGAGGATGACTTGGTCCTCTTGTATGATCAAGCCAAAGAATCGTTGGGGGAAAGCAAGTTCAACCCCATGTAGAACGGTCCTTATATCGTGCAACGTGTTTTAGGAAAATGAGCCTATGAATTGGAGGATTATGAAGGGAATATGTTGGTTGAGCCCAGAAATGGGCTCTACTTGAAAAGATATTACACTTGATCCCCCAAGCTTGGGCGTGACTCTTTGTATACTAGTGTATCTTAGTGTATATATATCTTTTCATTTGTGTCATCGGCTTTCTTATCGAGTTTTTCCTTAGTTGGAATATGTCAATGAAGTATTCAATTTACTTAGGATTCATAGATGGTGCCATTTGTCATACACGAAACTTAGCTTCCGCCACTTGGGTCATTTACTCACCTAAGGGCCAACTAGTGTCTTCAGGTGGCGTTTGTCTGGATCCTTCAACGAATAATTTGGCTGAGTATAGTGTCATTATAGAGATTTTGTGTGACTCCATTTCACATGGTGTTTGATATTTAGAGGTTCGCATAGACTCCTAGTTAGTAGTATGTCAGTTAAATGACAATTACCATGTGTGAAACCCTATTCTTCTCCGATGATTCCTACGGGTACGACTTTTGGAACGATACTTTTATTTTATTACTTGTAATCATATAACTGGAAGTTCTAATTATGTAACTGATGCATATGCTAATTATGTTTTAGATTGGAATTTGTCACATAACTAAAGTAAAGAAAAAACATTCACCAATGCACACATTGTAACATATATAAGTAAATCCAAAGACCAATGTTTTTAATATTTCATATCTCCAAAAAATATGGTGTCATAATACAAAATGGGGCTCACACCCTAAAAATACATATATGGCTAGTAGATATAATTACCATGGAATCTACGCCTATGGCGTCGGATGCATATCGTGATAGAATAGTACAACATTTGAAAGACATCGGAAGACTCACACCCACTCATGGGGCACACCCACCACCTGTCGCTCCATATCCTCTGGAAGATCCTTCACCTGAACCATAGGAATCATGTGCGGCAACCGAGACAGGTGCCCCTACACATTTTGAAGCACTCTCTCTACATATCCTCTTGCATTCTCATAGCCCCGGTTTCTTCATTGATTTCGTGGGAATCCATCTATTCGTCATGAACCCACATCTACACGACAAATCCAATTGTTAATACTTGATACCATACAAAAATATTTGCACCTTTTATTCTTCTTTTTGAAAAAAATAAAAGATGAAATATATAAAAACTTTTCATACCTATATCACCATAGGTGGAGCTTAGTGGAAAAGGAATATATGGATCGCCTCTGTAGTCGATCCTAGCATAAGGGTAGTCTCCTATGGTTATCACCTGTCAACACCACCAGAAGAAGAAATCATTGTTGTAGGGGGTTGGTACAATACCACCTCCTAACCGCCTCATAACGACGGTCCACCGTGACATCGTTGGATCATGTGGTCCATGTGGAATGATATCCACTCTAGGACTCAACCCAAGAACCCACTCAAAGAAAAAACTACAAAATATGGATGTGAACCCAAATTTTATTCTCACCTGTTTGCAATCTATCAGTTGTCTCTTCATTTTAGTCAGTAATGAGGTACACCAATCATAAACTATGGGTCGTAAACACTCCACTGCATAAAACATTAGTGTCCTTGATACCTGGTGCAACAAGGTTGACCCTGTGATATGTGTAAGTACAAGTACGACGATCTTTAAACTCAGGTTCTTGATCACCCTGATGGGGAGTTGGATCCCTAATTTCTATGTGCCTGCAACACAATGGGTGACAATGTAGTCCTTTATGTTCATACCACCCCCATCTCCCCAAGATTTGAGATTCACCACCTCGCCCCGACGAGACAATCTTGTGATAAAATAGATATCATCTACTTCAATCCTCAATGGTTTCCCATCGAGACTGAAGGCCTCTGTATATGGATCCCAGAATTTTATCAACATTTGAAGTAATCTCAATTCAGCCCTCATTCCTTTGAGAGCCCAAAATTGTATAATACACATATTTTTAGATCCAATTGGCCCCCCACATCTCTTTCCACTGTTGCATCTACTTCCTCATGCTCTCTCTCTCTCCACTCAAACACCATCCTGCCAAAGGAAAACCATTTTTTGAGTTAAATTCATTTAAAAACTAGTTTGTGGACTTGTACGTGGGATGTGGTGTTAACAGTGGTGTGTAGGGCCACATATACTTATGCAGAATTTACCAGTAAAATAGTTGGGTGGAGGAGGTATCATACACCAATTTGGTGTTTGGCTTGGTCGTGACCTTAAAAATAGATTATTATTATTATTATTATTATTATTATTATTATTATGTGGGAAGACTTCACTTTGACCATGTACATGTCTCCATATATGTGACCCGATAAACTATAGCTCATGTACACCCTAATTTATATAGTACGCCCTCAAATACTCAAAAAATGAGGATTTAATTTAAAATTTAAACCACTAGAAATGAAAAGGGCAAGAGCACTTACTTGGTCCAGATGGTTGTCAATTCCATTGATCATAGCTCCAACAATTGACACTTGAATATCATGGGGAAATTGGTCCAAAATGCACTATGTGGGTAAAAAACTCAAATGGTATGGTAAAATTGGTTATTTTTACTATTAGTAGGAAATTGTTATCCACTTTATATAGTTTTTGCTAATTTCTAGACCTAGTGGACTAATAGTGCAGTGGAAGGAATTGGTTTTGGTGGTTTTTTCTAGGGATTTTTGTGGTTTCTAGCGTCATATTTCCCGTTCATGACTTCGACATGCATTTTATTTCACCATCATATAGGATAGGTTGTCACTCCATCTTCCATATTTGCATTATCTTATGACTATAATATGTATTTCATAGGTACGAACCCATTTATTAGAAACACAAAACCTTTTTATTGTTATTAGAAGTGTCGTTGTTATCACTGAAATTTCGTCCACACAGGGCGACAAGAACTCCGCATCATCAACACAACAATGAAGTCATTCATGGCACAGAATGAAGTTTACAGCATTCCAGAAGGGTCAAAAACTATACAAAAATTGAAAAGCACTTCACATTAGTAAGGTGTGCGCGTATGCGCGGGATAAGAACGTGTTGTGCGCGCTTAAGCGCCCGACGCGCGACTGTCCACATAAAAATCCGCGCATCTGCTAATACGACGCATTAAATGCTTAAGTCGGCCTCCCGATCGCCAATGGACCTTCCACCGAGATGATTTGACATCCAGATCAGGGTCGGTTCTGCAAATTCGGCGAATTAATGGCTTAAGTGAACCCTAAAC
>SNQJ01S0191389.1:6071-17470 GCA_010110895.2 Picea sitchensis
TATTTTCTTTTTCAAATTATTTGTCAACAAAATCATTTGTCAACAAAAAACACTAGAGACAGATAATATCCCAGTCACCAGTTGATCCTATAACTTATAGGGTGATAACAGCGACTCCACCTGGGGATGGTACTTTCCATGTGAAGTGCCAAGAATCCTGGTTCCTATCATTCTCAAAATTTCTGCCTAGTAGCCTTCGTTGATTGATTAGTTTTATTCTCAAAAATTGGAAGAACAGTGGTCAGTGGCTTAGGGCCTTCTCTTCGGGCTTCAACCAATTGACTTATGTTATTCATTCAGAAAATATAGGCGAAAAATAAAAATGGTATGTACAATGGTGAGTGAGACTCGAGTCTCTACTGAGGTGGCACATAATGCTTCAACATTTTTCCATTTACAGGTCCTCCTAGTAGATTTGTCCCATCAGTGTTGTTTCCCCTGAATGCTTGAACCATGTAAGGTCCTCTCCATAGACTATAAAATTTTCCATGCTTTCCCTTGTCTTCATTTCAGGCATCCCATCTCAGCACCAAATCTCATAGCTCAAAATCATCTTCCTTGGTTATTTTGTCAAAGATCTTTATGATGCTTTCTTGGATTACCTAAGTCTTGTTGAAAACTTCTTCCCTAGACTGCTACAAATGGATCATCTTGTTGATCCTTCTCTGTGAGTCATTTGGCTTAGCTTGTACATCTTGAAGCAACTTCATGAACAGGACCCCTAAGGAAGTGGGGAAAACTACTTCTGTGCCATAGACCAACTGGTATGGTGACATACCAATTGACCTTTTGGTGGTTAGTCTGTCAGCCCACAATGCAAACACCAAATTGTTATGCCATGATTTCTTGTTTTCCTGCAATGTTTTCTTGATGATGTTCACCAAGGTTTTGTTTGAATATTTCGCTAGCCCATTCCCCTGAGGGTAGTAAGATGTGGAATGTCCCAAACCAATGTGGTATTGGTTGCAGAAATCTATGAGTTTCTTCGACCGAAAAACAACTGCATTATCAGTTATAATATTTCTAGGACATCCAAAGAGAGACAAGATATTATTTTCAAGAAATTTGATAATAACCGAGTCAGTGGCTTGCCTGCTTGGTACTACCTCAATCCATTTGGTAAAATAATATGTGGCGGTAAGAATCCACCTGTGTTGTCCTGAAGAAGGAGGGTGTATTTCTCCAATGAAGTCCAATCCCCATTGCTAGAAAGGGGATTCAACTGAGATCGGTTTTAGGGGGAGAGGAAGGAGTTTCCTTTTACCTTCAAACAACTGGCATTGATGACATGTTGTCACTGTACGATGTACATCAGTGAATAGGGTGGGCCAATAGAAACCAGCTCTGAGGATTTTGTTGGCTGTGACCTTCCAGTTCAGATGGCCACCACATTCTCCTGCATGAAATTCTTGTAACACTTTGTCAGCTTCATCTTTCAATAAACAATTTAACAAAATACCTCCAGGATCTTTCCAATACAGATTTCCTTCTAGAATACAGAATTTTAAGGCTTTCAACTTCAAAAATCTAGCTTTAGTCTTAGTCAAACAGCTTGTAAATTTTGCAAAATGAATATAAGGTCTGCATACCATGGAGAGTTGAGAAATACCTCTCTCATGCTTGGAGTCACCATCTCACCCTGTTCATCTACTACAGCTAAAAAATTAATGTCAAGAGCATGGAAATTAGATTCAACCATTAATTTAGCAAGGCCTTGATCTTTAATTAGTTTCGTAGGCTTAATCTCTATGTCGTATTCTAAAATGACAACAATCCATTTTCCTCTTCTTCCATCCGGATTGTCCTGGGTCAAAATGTCTTTTATTACCGCATTCAGAACATATGCAATGGTATGGGAATGGAGAATGTAGACCCTAAAATCTTTTATAGATTTTACCCAGGCAAAAGCTTGTTTCTCCATTATCTTGTAATTCAGAGCAATGTCTCTTAACACTTTACTAAAGAAAGCTATGGGATGTTCATACCCTTCACCGTTCTTTTGTAGTAATATCGCTGCTATAGTATGTTCGGAAGTGAAAGAAAAAAAATAGAAATCCTTAGTAAAATTAGGATTGATCAAGACAGGGGCCTCTGTGAGTGCTTGTTTGACTTGTTCGAAAGACTGTCTGGACTGGGAGTCCCATTTTATTTTCACATCCTTTTTTAGCATATTTGTAATGTTTCTGAGGAGCTCTGCCAGGTTGGGAATGAATCTTCATAGAAATTTTATTCTCCCGATAAAAGACTGTAATTCTTTGATGTTTCTTGGGTGTTCTAATTTTTGTATGGCCTCGATTCTACTGGGGTCTATTTTGATTCCGTCCTTGGAGATGATGTGTCCTAGCAGTTTTCCTTCCTCTAGTCCGAAAAGGCTTTTCTTAGGATTTAAAGAAATCCCAAACCTTCTACATTTATCGAAGACTCGTCTGAGGTGTTGCAGGTGTTCATCATCAGATCGGGAAAACATAGTTACATCATCCAAATAGACGACAATAAACTTAGCCGATTCTTCCACAAAGGCGATATCCATTGCTCTCTGGAAAGTGGCTCCAACGTTCATCAAACCAAAAGGCATTTTCACATACATGAAAGTGCCCCATGGTGTGGTGAAAGTGGTTTTGTCTTGGTCATCCAGGTGAACTAGGACCTGATTATAACTCGAGAACCCGTCCAGTAAAGAGTTTCGACTGGATTCGACCACCCTTTGTAGGATATGATCCATTTTGGGCAAGGGGTAATTGTCCTTCAAGGAGACCTTATTTAGATTTTGGAAATCTATGCAAAGCCTGATCTCCCCAGATTTCTTACGTGTAGGGACCAAATTAGAGACCCATTTGGAAAAACGCAACGGGACTATGATTTTGGCATCGTGCATTTTTTTTATTTCCTTTTCTATCAGAGGGAGTAACTTGGGATTTATCCTCCTAAGTTTCTGTTTGAATAGTTTTTGGTCTTCTTTTATTAGAATCTTGTGTTGTATGATGTTGGTATCATAAGCTTTCAAATCCTCATAACCCTAGGCAAAGACATCCGAATATTCTTTGAACAACTCAATGTATTTGAGTTTTTGCTCAGGGGGTAATGATTTAGACAATTTGACTATCCTAGGTTTCTCTTTGGTCCCTATATTACAGTCTTCCACCTCTTGTCCATTGGCTTCAATTTTTGGTTTTTTGGCTACGTCGTTAAAATCAAACAAGTCCTCCAAAGGAACTAGGCCCCTAGGTAAAGTGTTACTTTTCAAATGCAGAATATCAGTCTCCATCTCATCATCGCCTAATTCTCCTAAATCTATGCTATTTACACTATCAATTTGAAAATAAGATATATTTACATTTTCATCCTCGTTCTCTAAATCTATATTTGTACATTCAAAATCATTTTTACACTGCAAAAAGTCTTCGATTTGATCATCATTACCAAACACTTGCCAGTACCTGATATTGTCGGGAATGGTTGGTCTGCATTTCACCTCAACAGTGTATGGGCGAGTCGAGCGGAAAGGGATCTTACATGTGGCTGCTGACGTAGCCAATCCGTCCGCCAGAATGTTTTGTCCCCTCGGCATTACCTGCAAGTCAACTTCAGTGAAACATCTAAGGGCATCAAGAACAACATTCCTATAAGCTCTAAGACGTGGGTGTTTCGCAGCGTACTCACCTTTGATTTGCTTGATTATCAACTCAGAATCACCTCTTACCATAATCTGTTTAGCACCAACTCTTTTCAAAAGCTTCAGACCGAGCATCAAGGCTTCGTACTCAGCAATATTGTTAGTGCATTGGAAATTTAATTTGTAAGAATGGTTTTCTGAATACCTGTTTCTGTGATTATGTAGCCAAACTCCTGCTCCGTCTCCTTCTTTTCTTACTGCTCCATCAAAATCCATGCTCTAGAAATCTACCGGTAATTATTCAGTTATCATGTTTTTCATCCTTGCTACCTCAATGATTTCTTGGCCTTCATCCAGACTAGATGTATCTTCTTCCAGTTGAGGGTTTTGCTCTCCTGTGTCACCATCGTTATATAGAATAAAAGAATCCAAGTCAGAATGCGTGCAGTAAAGAGGATAGTTGTGTGGTTTTTCCTAGCTACTGACCATGTATTCCAACAATATTTCTCTGTATAGCCTTCTTTATTGCTCAAAAACTGGGATAGTGGCATAAGACATATCTAGCTACAGGGTACCTCTCAACTTAGCCCCCCAAGACCGGGATAGAAACATTCCATACTTCGAACGGATGTCTGCAACTACCACATCCATGACCATGCTCTTTGCAGGAATCTAAACCAGGGTGATACATAGGTCCTTGATCAAACCAATACATCTAACTTTGCTAGTGTCAAATGAGTGTAAATCCTTGTAAGGTCTGGTGACCTCCAGTCCCAGTTTCTCCATCACTGCTTTAGGCATTATATTGTGGGAAGCACCTGAATCCAGCATAGCATTATGAAAGATCAGGTCATGTATGTTTAGACTAATGTAAAAAGGAGCGACATCACCATTATTGTCTCGTCCATCTACTTCAGGTCTGAACAGAAGTTTAGGTTGATCATCTGTAAGGTTCACGGTATCTGAATGATTTGTTGATCCAATGGATAAGGCCTTCGTGCCTATGTCAGGTTCAATGGTCAGTGCTTTAATCACCTGTGAACGATAAACATCTTTATTCATCAACTCAGAAAGTGGAGTGGGAATTTTTACTTTGGCTAATTCCCCCTCAAGGATGAAAGGTGTAAGAGCTCTGCCTTGGCTCATCAATTCTGGTTTGTACACCATACTCTTCGGGCCAGAAGTATTTGGTGAATTAGTAGGTGAGACCTTGGCCTGTGACAATATTTTCAGAATAGTAAGTCTTTTCTTCGAGGGAACTTCGACAGTTCTCTTTTCAAGAATCTTCTCGGTAGATGGCTCAGAGGCCTTCTTGGTTTTGGTCACCTTCTTCGTTTCAATCGTCTTTTTTGGGGAACTCCCTTATGTCTTTTTACTTTGCAGATTATACTGTCGGTGTACCTCCAAAATGGCATTTTTGAATGCCTGTTGTTCTGTTTCTTTAGCTTCTTCACTTACCTTTGTTTGATTGAGAAGAAAAAGTCCTTGCTCTTCTTGGGTAAGGAAAATAGCTTCATTATTGTGAATGCCCATGAGATTTATGTGAGTATCCTCTTGTTCCTAAATCAATTCCTCCCCTTCATCAACATAATTTTCTTGTAGGGGAGGTCTGATCTGCTGATATGGACCTCTCTTCTCTCTTTGATCCCTAGGATCTCTCTGTCTGATTTGAGGAGGGTTTCCCCTAAAGTTAGGATTGCGAACCCGAGGAGTAGGTAGGTTGTCTCTTGGAGGATTTATTTCTAACACAGTAAGTCTTTCCATCATTCTTTCCATTTCTCTGGCCAAAGAATCCAATTTGGAATATGAGGTTGATGTGGAAGGTTCCTCTTTAATTGTGACTCTCCTCTCTGACCTATGACATGCCCTTTTTGCCAACAAATTGGCTTCCACACTTATTCCACTTTTCTGCATATCTTCCAGGGTGGTAGAATTTCTTTCCCTTAGTTGGTATGACATGTCAGTGTAAAAACCATCAGGGAATTTTATCAATGCCAAACCCTGTGGAGGTTTGATTTCAGCTAGGATTGCATTGTACAGGTTATTGAAATGAGTGCAGTAATCTTGTACTGTCTCACCTTGATTTCTTCTAATATTTTCGTATTTTGACAATATTTGGGGAGGGTTTTTCTTTACCTCCCATCTGTCTAGAAAACTCCTTTGGAATGTGGTAAGGTCAAGGATGGAGGCAGCACGTAAACCTTTATACCATTTTTTAATGTCACCTGTCAAACTTTGGGAAAACAATCTCATTTGAACGTTAGCCTCATCTACTTCATGCAGATCAAAATAATCCTTCATTTTATCAACGTATTGTTGGGCGTTTAAAGGTCCTGTTGCATCGAACTATGTAAGTCTCGTTTGATAGTCTTAGGGCATGGCATGAAGAGGCACAACCAACACCAAGGGAGCATATCTAGCTTCCATGATGGGTGGAGGAGGTGGGATAACAAACTGGATGATCGGCGAGGTTGCGGCTGGAGATGAGGATGAGGAGGGATTGGATAGCACTGAGGGAGTGGTTTGTGGTTTAGCAGTGGGAGACATAACTTCAGGGGTTCGAGGTTGTAAAACGGTTGGGTCGAAAATGATTCCAGTCACAAAACTATCAGACCGTGTTCTAACCAAGCTTTGTTGGGAAAAGGTGCCAAATTCAGGGTTTTGAAAGGTAACGGGTTCCCCTGAAAAGGAAAGGGAATTATGAAAGGGAGTATGACTCACTGAGCCTTCAACTACGATCTTTTTCCTGAGCAACTGTTCTGGGTCATCCGTCACTATTGTAGGTTCTGGGTCTGGATGAGATTGAGTATAAACTTTCTTGGGAGCCATATTTCTTTTTTATTTTTATATATATACTTTTTAGTTTTATGAGTCCAAAAATAATACGTACAAATTTTAATCAACCTCTAAACATTACTTTCTTCTCAAATTTGCAATATTTCAGGAACAAACTTCAATATCTCAGGAACAAAATTTCTTCTAGGAAAAGAAAACATGAAGTTATAAAATTTTAGTTCTATTCTTCCCCAGTATGGTCGCCACTATGTTAGAACTTGGTAAATTTCCTAGAGGTTGACAACAGAAGAAATCTACTAAGGTAACTTTATCCAACCGCTTTTGAAGCTGGGATCTAGCCCTTCTAGCTTAAGAGAGGGATCTTTCTATATGATTTAGCTATGGTTCAAATTTTAAATATTAGGCTAGGTAAATAAATAGGCCGGTTTTTGTTGTCATTGTGTTTGTCGGGTTGGTTGAGATAGTATACACATCCATTGGGCTATGGGGTCTGTATTTTTAATAAAATATGAAATCCAAACCAGAAACGCAAAGGAAAAATTTCATAGGGCGAGATAATATAATCACTGGATTCTTTAGTAGCATAAATGCTGAATAGCAGAAAAGCTGAGAAAGATAATTTCAACAAAGAAGCAGTTAAGAATTTCTTTATTGAAAACACTAGAAGATAAAACACTAAAATCTTTCGAGTCAAAAACAGGCTATACGAGATAAATCTTGCAACGTTCATTGCTTCTAAAGATTATATTTAGAAAACACTATGATAACAACACGAGAATAACATTCGACTTAGAGAGAAAAACATCACCAGTGAATACACGCAAGAATCCTGTAAAAGTGCCTCCTTTTTATTAATGGAAGATCTCTTCAAAAATATTACAGTCTGATAGCTTTAGGGTGTGAAGATCAACAACCCTCAATACTTCGAAAGATGAAGTATTTATAAATCAAATTACAAACAATCCTGTCATTAATGACCAGGACGTGCTAAATCTATTTTTAGCCTAACTAACTTAACAAATTACATAAATCTAGGAACTACTTGATGATGTGGTGTAACTACATGATGATTGCTGGGTGGGTCGTTGATGAAGCCTTTACATGACCTCATCTGACTAGACAAATGACTAGACTGGGACAACTCATCTGCTACTCGATCAGGTCACAAAGTTCCTCCCATTGAAGATGACTGGGCACGTTGACTTTGAGTAGCCTTCGATACACTTCGTCCATTTCTGTGTAATTGGTGAAGGTAGGCTTGGTGAGGAAGATGTATCAAATCTCATGTTGGATACTGATGTCCCACTGAAGGGCATCTAGAAATGCCTTGCCAGTGATGCTCCCTTGAATTTCTGCAAACTTTGAACTGTCCTTAGCCACATCGGCCAATCTCTTCTTGTAATCTGGGAGTGTCATCAATTTATCATTGATTACTTTCAGACCAGGAAGACCTTTCTTCTATAGATCTTCAATCTTACTAAAGAATCTTTGTACCCCCAGGTCCATGGCCTGAACCTTTTCTTTCAGCTGAAGAATTAATCCTCTCTTGGTCAAAACTCTTTTAACCTCAAGGATGGTCTCTGTTCTATCTTCAATTTTCAGCTCTTCCAGCTCTTCCCTGGTCTTAGAATTTAGTGACTTGATGATCTCGTTCACCTGTGTTGGCATATCTCCCAATTTTTATCTGATCTTCTCGATGGCCTGTTTTCTTCTCTGCACCAATTCATTCTGCTCAAACATTATTTGTATCATGGGCCATATCTCGTTCATGGACTTAGTGATGTCTGTCCATACGCTTTCTTTAACCTCAGCAAAAGTTTTTCCTTCCACTGTTTTCTTTCGGAGCTGTTGTAATTCCTGTTTGCACTGATATGCCACCTTCTTTTCCTTGGAGAGGCTGGTATGAAAGGAATAATTGAGTTCCCGAAGTTATAAATCTCCTTTTTGAGCCTGATGATCTCTGTTTCCTGTAGGTTAATCTTTTCCATAGACTTAGCCAGGTCGACTATCTTCTCCAGGGATGTCAATGGAGTCACGGATGGGACTTCTATCACTGATGCTTTGCTCACTCCTGAAATTGGAATAGCACTCAATGGAATGACTTCCATTGGCTTCAGTTTCTCTTTCTCCTTTAATAGCTTCTCCATTTCAGCTTCCATTTCCTTAAGTTGTGCATTCTTCTCCATGAGCAGCTTGAGCATTTCATCTTTCTCTCCTTCTTTCTCTACTATATCCTTCTCCTGCGAATCCTCTATGGGCAGGATCTTCAGTTGTTTCCTCAAGGAGGCTATGTCAAAATTCTTCTTCTTTATCATTTCCTCAGCTGCTTTCATGTTTGAAGGATCATAACCGATCTTGAGGACCAGCCCCTCCAAATTCTTGATCATATTGTCCTTGGCAAAGGACGATATATTCTCCAACTTGAGTTGTGTTTGAACAATGTTCAGGGACACTTGTAGTTTGGACACAATAGTGGAAGCATGCGCCAGTGTGTAAAAAACCATTTCCCATGTCTGCTTATGAATATCCATCTGATCGGCCGGATGCACGTCCTTCATCTGGAATTCGAAGGTGGCCCTCTTATAGTTAGTGATCACCTTTGGATCTGGTACCTGTGCCTGGATGAAAGCCATATGCATTTTGCCCTTCTCGTTGTCAAATGCCGACAACAACCTATGTTTTGCAGTCGACGTTTGCTTCCAGAACTGGGTGCAAGTACTGTTGGTAAAGGTCTGGTTCCTTTTCTTGATCATCTCATACTGTTCGAAGATACTCAGCTTCAGTCCCACTTTGCTTGGCTGGGTGGTCAATGGAGAATCTGTAGATTCTTTTGACAATGTTGAGGTTATGACCTTATGGAGGCTTGAACCGAAGGGTGGCCTATCAACTTTGGTCACTGTAGTAGAGGTGGTTTCTTTTTCCCCGGTTGGGCCAGGAACTGCAAAATTCTTAGGCCTCTTAGTGTGTAGCTGGAATTCTTCTAATGATACCTCCATGAAAGGCAGAGATAAATCTTGCCTAGGCCTTTTCTCTTTTGGGACCTATGGTGTGGTTTTTTGTGACACCGTGGTCAGGGTATCCTGTTGCTCTAATTCAGCCAATGTGTTAGGCTCCCATACTATCTGATTCACAAATTTCTCAATTTCAGGCCTGGATTCATGAACATATGGGATGTTCTTGTTTTTCACCCTCATCTCGGAGATGATCCCACATGGATCGTAATGCCATGGGAAGATCATGGAGAAATTCATTTCCTTTAGCATCCTGTCTGCTTCTTCCCTAGCACCACGATTGTTGCAGATGAAGGAGCCAATCTGCCCTTTGATTCTTAGCTGTTGCTTTTTCTTCAGTGACATAAAATGGATATTATCAGAATTTATTATATGCCTTATATATTCCAATGCAAAAACTCTGACAGGAAGGTACTTGTGTAGCTTATACAGAGCCAACTCGCACCCATATACTCTGATCTCGGTATAATCTTGGTACAAATACCAATCCCCGTTCTTTGTGTTATCCGAGAGATGCACAATCCTCTGAACTTCATCATTTATTCAAGGCTCGGGCCTGCCACTAATTATACTTACCACAGGGTGGTAGAATCGATCAATGAACTCCTTGAAGCTTAACTCTGTGGAGTTGTTATTGAGCAAGGAGGTCCATGTTGTCACTGCCTGGGGTCTACCATCTCCATCCATCTTCTGCATGGAAAAAATGAATTTGTCCACTTGGAAGAAGACGAACAAGTATGCCAGTATGGATGAGTATCGGAACATGCCTTACGTGGCGAAATTCACGAACTATTCATGAATATTGTTCGTTAGGAATGTGCTGAAGTCAAACTGGGTGGTGGGATTTTCATTGGTAGAGAAGATGGATAGAAAACCCAGAATGGGTTCATCTACCCACTGATCAGAATAGTATCCTAACAATGCACAAAGGGATGAGATGATTTGGTTTCCTTTAGTCGAGAACATGGAGGAAGGATAAGGAGGATTTGTGGAGGGAAATTGAGCGGATGGGGGGAGGAAAAGTTCTAATATTTGAGCCCTTTGAGGGAAAGTCATTTTCTGGTATAATTCTATAAGAATTTCCAGGTTGAAGGGTGATGCAGAGTCAAATCGGGGGATTTTCATCATCTGGTCTATAGATTCTGGCGTGATGAGGAAAAGGATCTCTTCGAATGAAAAGACGACAACTCTTTGCTCGGGAATGTGGTGTTCTTGGCACTTGAGAGTGAACTCTGGAAAAGGGTGGATCTGGGGGAAAAGGTAAAGGGGTAAGTTGGACTCCCAGAGTTCGATTTCATCACTCTTGTCCAGGAAGACTTCCTTGAGCCATGACTGAAGTTCTACTAAATCAAAATCTCACTTTGTATTTACGATTAATCGGTCTTTGTTGACCAGTGGGATCCTATCAAGGTTGACAGGAGGCGGGAGAAACGGATTCTCCTCTCCTTCTGCTTGTTTGGACTTTGGTGCCATTACTGCAATAGTACCTGCAAGAAAAACAACATTAGTGGGGTGGCTGCTGGTGGGGGCAACTGACTGTAATGGAGGAGAAAATGGGGTAAATCTCTCTGGTGCGATGAGTGGGTAAATGGTGAAAATAGGAAGGAAAATGGTAGTTTTGAATAAATGGGTGTCCGTTGGGCACGGGAGACAGGTCAGTTGGTTAATGGATAGGTCATCCAGTAATAAATGGCCAATGGATTACTTAGTGTGTGAGATGGCAGGTGACGGTGACTAAGGGATAAGGATGGGCTATATGGCAACTATCGATTAGAGGTAAAGGTCATAGTGATGGGGCTTGCCACAAGCGAATGGGGGGGAAGGACTAACAACAGTTATGGGACGTGACTATTCCGGGAAAGGTGGATGGTGATGTCCAGAGGTGACGAAGGTCTGTTAGATAGTAGGACATGATGGGACTCGGGGCCATTAGATTGTTTCCATGTATAAAGAGGGACTCGCCAGAGGAAGAATACCAT
>SNQJ01S0191391.1:0-17992 GCA_010110895.2 Picea sitchensis
CAAACTTCCTCATATCAATCTTAGGAACGTGGTTGGTCTTCAAACCAAAGTTGGAGTTTCTCCATTCTTGATTCACCTTCCTTGTGTCCTCATCATGAATTTCATGGGATGCATTTTCACTTTCAGGGGTCTTCTCTGTTACGAAATTATTCAATACTTCCATGATCTCCCCTTTTAAACCATCCATCTTAGTATCCAACTTAGCTTCCATTGAATCCATCATCTCTTGTAGTTCATCTTTTGTTACTATCTTCTTTTGTAAATAATTTGTGTTCCTACGCATTTCTTCACCTTCATCAAGAGTCTAAGTAGGATTTTCTGGAGGCTTAGTTGGTGTAGAAGTTCCCTTTTTGGGTGGCATGTTGGCCAAGTATCACTGAACCTTGATTTTGAGGTGGTTCTGCTAGACAATATTTCTTCTATTGTATCTCCCAAGTTTTCTCTCTTCTGGGTATGAAACTTTTTTTTATGTAGTTCTCTGATATTTCTTCTCTGCAATGCCAAAGTCCTGATCAAAATTGGATGTGCCAAGTGGAATTTACGGTAACTTCCCCACAACTTGCCGATTTTTGGCCTTTCTAGGCGATCTCACTTGTATAGCATGCCCCGCCCAAAATAATTGATATTAAATTATGAAACTCACACCAGACATACTATAGACTTTCCACGATTAAATGAAACCACTCCCACTCAATTTGGATACTCTAGGCAGAAGTTATTATTTTTTTACCTGGAACACCTTCTTGAGACTAGTCAATAGGACTAGTCAGATACCCTATCTTACACAAGGTGTATCTACAAATTTAAGATGACCCGAAAGCTAAAATTTTTATCACAGATACCTTTCTAATTTCTATAAATAGCCTCTGGAGTTCAGGGTCTGAAACGTTACAGGAAATTTTTTATAGTGAAAATTCTGCAATGACTTAGTTCAGGATGATTCCAGAACCCTATCTTGTACAGGATGTATCTCCAAAATTATAAGGTCTCAAGAGATAAATTTTGAACCCAACGTACCTTGATCCGTCTACTAAATATCCTCCAAGACGTTCCTTCTGGAATGTTGTAGAAAAAAAGTTATAGATAAAATTCCAAAGTGTCTCAGATGTAGCAGCGAAACCCCAAGACCTTGAGCTCTGATACCATATGTTAAGAACCAAACATTAATATAGCATAGAAAAACCTTAGAAAAAATACTCAACACCTTGAAAAAGAGATAATTTCAGATAATAAGCCTCTTCGAGGGGGCAACCTCCTTTTACCCCACTTAAATGTTCAAGTACAAGATGATTCAAAATGAAAATGTCTCCTTGGTATATACAGGAGACTAGGAGGTATAATTACAACTAATGGCCTAAAGCCGACATAAATAAAATAACATTACTAATATAATATGCCCCAATTAAGGGGTAATGAGCCAATATTAGGGCTTAACAAAACTTGCTTTTCTATTATCTTTGTGTGTCTATACAGATGTTTACATAAATTGGACTATAACAGAGTCCCAGTTCTCTCAAGCTCTCTCTCTCAGAAATTCTAATACCTCCTAAGGCCTCTCTCAGAAATTCTCCCTATTCATCTTTCTTACAAAGTGAGGGATCTACGTGCTTATCCTCACCATCGCCTCAATGCTATCGTTATCTCAGTTGCGACACCAACTCCTATGGATACATTCCATAAATGAATGCCAAGACCTGTCTATCTTATGGGCTTGCTGAAAGAAACCATTTAAGGAAACCTCAACCACTACTTTTACAAAGGCGTGGCCTACTCTTACGACTTTACAACACGAAAAATCCGCATCGGATCATATTTTGAAATTTAAAAATGGGAGGATCGACGCCTCTTCCTTTCTCTATTTCACATATTTGTTTTGGTGTGATGGTGCATGTAATGATCTTGATCGATGCTCCTTCATTAGAATGTTCAGGAGGGATGGAGATATAAACCTCGCTCTTCTCAATAGGATAAAATGAAGGTTCTGGACCAACCTCAACAACACAAGCAGGCTACAAATTTTCTTCATAAAGGATGGATATATAAAATAAGGCTTACGATCATCTAAATGGACAAAGAATAATATTATCCTCTTTATATTTGAAGGGAAAATAAAAAATGAACCGATAAAGAAGAACGTGAGTTCATGTAGAAAACTAATGAACTGATACATGGTTTTACACTTCTGCCCCTTCATCTTTCTGTCAACATGATCCTCCCCAGTGGAGTCTTTGATTGTGGAGTTGTCAAGTAGATAATGCAGTAAGGTTTTTGTGTCCCTCTCTTGATAATCTAGATTCACACTTCATTCCCGGGTAACGACGCCATTTATGTTATCACTCCAAGAGTCACCCTAGTGTTGGCATGTTTACAGGCAGGTGTGCTTGTCATTGATGGCAAGATCAAGAGTATCATTGATGGAAAAATAGGGACAACGTAAGCTTCGGGAGGATTAGCATGAGAGTCCTTACGTGAGTGCGTGGGTAATGCCCACCAGGGACAAGGTTAACTCATTGCCAAAGCTCAAGAGATAGTGTACTCAAGATCTTAGACAGATCAATGGTCAAGGCCTTTGACACTTAGAAAACCTTCCAAGTTAGGAGTATGTGTAAGCCCGGGAGGAGAATCGATAGTGATCATTGGATCCCAGTGAGAATTCTCGATGAACGTCAAATATGAGCAGGAGTCCGATCGACGTTGGATCGAACACACATTCTTTAAAGAGTAAAAGGTGAAGGCAGGGAGTTCTGAAATCGAAGAAGGAGGAGACGGAGTTTGGATCTGGGAGTTGGAAGTGAGACTCACTGTCATCATGAGTCCCAGTCCACCCGAAATGGCTCTTGCCCGAAATCCCAAAGCAGAGGGCAGGTTCGAGATACCGGGGAGTTAGACAGTCGAGACTCTTCATCATCCCGAGGAGTCCCGAGAATGTGAAATCATGGCTCTTGAAATCTGAAAGTAGGAAGGCAGTTTTGAATCTTGCGGGATTGGAAGATTGAGAATACTTCATCATCAAAGAGTCCCAAATTATAAAATTTTCATCACTAAAGATCTAAAAAGCAAGGCATCAAGCTGGAGTTTGGGATAAGGGAGTTGGAGGAGTCAAGTGATGAGACTTTTCATCACAAGAGTCCCGAAGTGCTGAAATACACAGCATAAAACACATTTTGTGTAGAGATTTGGATACCAGGATATGGAGTGTCAAAACACTTCATCACAAAGAATGACAGAATCTTTAGAAATGCGGAAATGCAAAAACACCTTTTGGTGTTGGTTTGAGATCTAGAGAGTTGGAGTCATCGAAACACTTCCTACTTGAGGAATGCCAAAATGGCGTGAAACACATTTCGAATAAGGCTATGGTCTGCGTCAATGGTCACATCGTCAAAGAGTTGTGAGAAAGAGCTCCAAAGAGAGACAAAGCTCCATTTTGAGTTTGGGACATGGAAATTGAGCGACTCATCCACAGGAAATCCCTTGAAATGTGAAATCGAATACATATTGAGAATTGCCACATGTCATAACCTATGGTCACATCGAATAAGGCTCAAGGGAGGAGGTATCATGAAGCTAATCTCCATTTCATAGATCATGACTTGGAGAGTCTATATGTCTCACCACAGGGATGTCGAAAAGTCGAATTATGGAGATATTGAAACATGAAATGCCAAATTGTGAAATGGCGAAATAAGCGAGAGACCCATCATTTATGATCCAACGGTGCTGGTTATTCAGGAATATGATCAAGGGATACTGTTTCTCTTAACATTTAATTGATCAATGGTGATTCAATTACTGATACGATTTTTGGAGGTTCGCGTATGCTTGCTAGAAAGGCGATGGTTTACACTTGAAGGACTTCGAAGAACTTCTATGAAATTGCAAAAGGAGTTGAAGAGTCTCAAAGAATCTGCCAATGGAATGAAGAAGCGGTCAAAGAGGTGATTGATAGATGGAAGAAGCGTTGAAGCACAGCAACTACTTGAATAAAGTTGACTCAAGCGTAACAAAAAGAATATCTGAAAAGAGTCTCGGCTATTGGAGAGGTGAAGGAATCTCGACATAACACCCGGTGATGATGGACACATGAGTTTAACTACAGAAAAGCTAAAGAGTTGCAATGATGATCAAGCAAAGCACTTTCGACCTTGGAGAGACAATGTAGAGGCATGGTAAGAGAGAATTCACAAGGTGCATAGAGACCCCATATGATGAAAAAAGAAGAGATGGTGGTTGTTGTTTGAAATTGATTGAGTGTAGAAGGAGGTGTCCTTGCTTGTTGAAATCTGAAGAGGAATGTTGCATTGTGAATGGACATGGCGCCGCAGGCATAAAAGGAAAAGTGCAAGGATTTGTGCAGCAAGACAGTGAGATAATAAAGGAAGGATGAGGTGATTTTGTAGAGAAAAACAGAAGTTCATAAATCACAAGAAGATGCAAATAGAGAAACACTAATACAGGAGATCACTTGGCTGACATAGCGAGCGGTGAAAGTGGTAAGCCAATGATAAATATTATATCCCTTTGATAAATTTATATATAGAAAAGATTTATATTTCAAGGTGGAAGGAGGTGCTAGGAAGAATTTGTTGTCCTACGAGGTTCAAGTGGGTTCTTGAACACAAGAGTTGAAACTTCCATCCCAGTTTCTTGGTAGGAAAAACCGAGGTGGCAGAGTGGTGCAAGGAGAAGCTGATGCTTTGTTTCTGAGTTGGTGCTTTGTGTGGAAGTTGGTGTTCCACACATCTAGTTGGTGTTGGAACTTATTTAGGGAGTTGGTGCTTCCTTCTAGTGGGTGCTAGAAAAAAAAAACCAGGGAGTTGGTGCTTCCCTTCTAGTAGGTGCTAGAGAAAGCAGAGAGTTGGTGCTCTCAACAAGTTGCGACTTGCAAAACAAAGGTTGTAGCCTCATTATGAGTTGGTGCTCATAAGTATGATAATATACAAAAATGTAAATATTATTTATCATATAAAGAAAAGGTTTTTACCCTATATGGGTTCTTCCCGGAAATATCTGCTTTTTTATATTTCATATGTGTGAATGATGTTTGAATGTTCTATTGCCGCTACTGCATTATTGTGATTGATATTCAGTGCTCTACCAAAGAGATTTAAAATAAGCATAATTGTTTAATATCAGTAACAACTAATTCACCCCCTCTCAATTGTCTAACACCTTAGGTTGTATGTAGGGTGAGCTTGGTAACATGCAAATAATTTAAATTTAATCCTGAAAGATAAGATTTAAAGTCATAGGGATTTGACCATAAGGATAATCAAATTCATCTACTATACACATTCCCAAATATATCCTTTATCAAAAGTGGCCTTAGAAACTTAAAATCAAAAAGCAGGCTTGATAAATGAATAGAAAAATTATTGTTATTTGAAACATGTCAGAGATACTTCCAGCACTTTAAAACATTCAACTCATAGTAAAAATCTGTGTATTAACAAATTCTATATCACCAATGCAAAGAAGAAAGACCTCATTCAATCATTGTGAATAAGAAGAAGAATAAATCAATCACTCTTTAATATTAGTACATAGAGAAAGATAGGAAATGATAAATAAAACTGATCTCCATTGATAAGGAATCACAAGTCTGAAAAATACAGAGAAAGAAAAGAACGCAGTGATGACACTTATGAATTCCTCTAGGTCAAAATCCCTCTTCCCCCTAGCTCATTCCAACCCTTATCCAAGATATCCCTCCTCTCTTAAATAGAAAGAATCATAACCATCCCAGTAGGAGTTTGAATCCCATCCTTCCATTGGATTCCTAGGCCTTGGAGCTGAGTGTCAATAGTCAACGGAAAAATAACAATTTGTTAATTTTGAGGAAATTGTTGGAAGTCATTAATAAATTGTTTCCAACTCAGATGAGAATTATTTAATGGAGCTAAACGTTAGGTGCAGGTATTCCTTGACCTCTAATTGATCTATGAGAATGCATTAGAACCCTTCTTGATGAGTTGGAAACCTCCCAACAAGGTGAATATACAATCAACTATGAAAAACAAAGAAATTGCAGCACATTCGCACAAGCATGGCAGTGTTTTAATTTTTTTTCTCAAATTACAAACTAGGTCAGGCTGAAATTTGGTCAGCATGTCAACATGGATATCATATTCCTCAAAACAATATTTCAGAGAAACCCACTTTGTTGTTTGTGTTTCATGATCAAATTTTTAACAATAGCATTTCTGAGGGAAATTCCATAAGCCCTCTATAACATTACTATTACTACCCAAATTCGTGATTCCCTTTTATGTGTGCGGTTAGGTGATTCGTGGTGCATTTTATTTGTGCGGCTACATGATTAAGTAACGCCTTTTAAGTGTCTATCTAGGTTTTAACAAATTTGTGCCAACTAAAACAGTCTATTTAGGCGATTAAGTAGCGCCATGCGCTACTAAATATCTGTGTTTTTCTATGTTATGCAATGAATCCTCAAAACACAAAAAGTCTTAGTAGATGGACTATGCATATGTAAATGCCTCCAGTAGGTGAAAATATAATATTTCCCTAAACACTTCAAAAATATAAGGATGAATGACCCATAACAACCACATGTGACCCTTTACAACTTCATGTGATAATAGGGGTTATTGGAGAATGTGATGATCTTCGAGATAGTTCTTGTTATAGCCATAAAATTCCTACTCATGCATACATGGCACTGGCCCTCTTGCTACTTTACATATTTTTCCAAAACAACTATGAAAGAATCTCTTCTTAATTTTATTTTTTCTAGAAGATGTACATGCCTTGCCATTACAACCCAAGTATATGCTTCTACCACCACTACAATAGCGTGTACATGCTTGTTGCACCATTACATCCCTCATATGCTTGCAAAACTTGCAAAAATTAAAAGTTACTGAGGAATTCATTTGAAAATTCCTGAGGGCTATTGGAAGTTCCCCAAATAATACAATTACTATACTTACGTCTATTGATAACTATCATTTTTCATATAAAGGAGGTGTTGGGGTCTCATTTTACATCCAATCATAATAACTCTTGAAACTTCTGTCCAATTTCACTTTCCTCCTTGCCCAAAGATTCTTCTACCTTTTATGAGATATTGCCTCGGCATTCCCTCATCAGCCCCTTCTTCCTCCATTCAACCCATTCCCATCAATTGAGGTGATTAGAAGGTTGATAAAAGAAATCCATTCAAGGTGCACTTGGGCATGTTAAAGGATCTAGACTAGGTTCACAAAGCGATTATTCGTCTGATTATGGATTTAATCTTTGTATGATGAGTAAAATAATCGCATTTTCCTATCCCGAATGATGGTGTTTTGTGTATTTGCATTGATCTATACTTAGCTTGTTAATATCTAACCCTAACTCATGAATATAATATCACTCTTGTAGTCCATGTTTTCCTATATTTTGGATGTTGGTCAGCCTTGGGAGGAGACTTAATGCAATCATTGGAACTAACAAGCTTGAGGAGATCATCACCAGACATGGAATCAAAGGTATAGTTATTACCCGATATCTTCTCTTATTTTCTTTCTTTACATTAGTTTTGGTATGTTTGGGGTAGAGTAAAATAGATTGACTTTTAGATGGTCATTTCCTCTGTCTACATATTGAACCCTAATTAGTTAAAGGGGTTTTCCCACTAGAAAGAAATGACGACCATCAGGGGAATGCCTCTAAAGGTTTAGGGTATTTTGGGTTGTTTGATAGGTTTGTTTTCCTTTCAAGTTTCTTTCAAGTTTTTTGAGTTTGTCAAGGGGTTTTGGTCACCTCCAAGTTGAATACTAGTTGTGTATTCCATATGTGCACAGTATTTTCATTTTTGAAAATATATAAAATCTTGTACCACAATCTTGGAGTGACTTACATTATGCATATGCGCTTTAACACAATAAACAACTAAAGCGTACATATGTAGGTTGTTGATGCAACAACCCGTGTATCTGTTTCATGAAACTTTTTGAAAAGAGAGGAGTTTGCCTCTTTCTTGATTGAAGTTCACACTTCTTAGGGTTTCTTGGATCAGTATAGAGTCTTTGTTTGTGGCCATAGCTTGGGTATAAGCTTCAGTTTACTTGTTTCCTTGAATGTCTTGTGTTTCTTAGCATTTTTTAGCTTATTTTTATCTTGAATTTTAAGAAAAATGGTGCATATTGAAAACAAGTTCTCCCTCATGTCTAGGGAAAGCATGAATCGTGTATTCATCGGTTTCTTTTAGCATCTTTTGTTAGTTATTCTTTGATTGGAAGAAAAAAAAACTAGTTGTTAGGTCTCTTTCTTTCTTTGTTTACTTTCATTGTTATTTGAAAAGAAAAAGAAATTAGCATAGTGTTGTGTTTTTCTTCTCATCTTGAAAACCACTTCAAAAGAAAAATAAGAAAGATAGTCTTTCTTTCCAATGTTCTTATAAGTTTCATTTTTTAAAGAGTCTTAACAACATTAGTTTCACTATCATGCCTTTTGATTAAATCAAGCCTTAAAAATAAAACCTAATCTAAAATGCACTTCTAGACTTTTTTTTGTAGGGTATGAATTAGTTTAGGTTTAGGGCCTTGAATTAAGTTTGGAGAGGGAAACTCTTAAAGGCTACTTAAATCAAACATTGGAGTCTTATTTAGGGAGTGATTTAATTCCCAGGTGTCATAAGAGTTAGTTGGGACCCCCTCTAACACAAGGGATAAACATGAATTAGGTGCTAGGAAATGCAACAAGATAACCCTCAAAGTTGGAATGAACATAGGTGGGGATTGTATTGAGGGTCTCTAGGAATAATCATGCATTTTCCTATAGAAACTTCATGGACCTCGAATATATTCAAGATCCTCAATTGTCTTATGGACCAATTTCTTTTGATACCCTTGAAGGGATTGAGACTTGTTATCTTGCTCATTACTATATTCTCGACTGTCGACTATACACTTTGGTAAGTGAAGCGTAAGACAAACCCTAGTTTCCCATATTATTAAGCTTACGAGGTGAATAATGAGGGTATACGACACACAGAGGTGAAGCGTTGGATCACACTTGTAGAGTATACCCATAGGGTGATTGTGTGTTCAATTTTCACTTGCACCACCAATTAGTTTTTTCTCTAGTATTGATTGGCATAACTATTCTTCCAACTAGTTGCTTTCGATGCAACTTGATTTTCCTTTAGGATCTCTTAGTGCATGCTCTGTGCTCACTAGTTTTGCATAGTGAGTTATTCAATCATAACTTTGGGTCTCTGACCTAGGATGTTAGACCGCTCACTCCACTAAATGGAGTCGTGAGACACTAGGTCCTCTGCTTGAAACATGGGCTGCCTCTCTTTATATCTGTAGGGATGATTTTAGGATGGAAATTTATTTTAAAGATGTGTGAAACCTTGAGTATTGCTAATCCTTCATATGTCAGCTATAAATGTTTGGTGATATTTGTTTAGAAATATTCCGATTTTTAAGTGTTTTATTTAGTTTTTATAAATTTGGCTATTTTTAAGGTAAAATAATTCTATCCTATAGAATATGGTAGAATCATTTTAAAATAGAAAATATCATTTTTTGGAAAACCATGGAAAAATTATTATGAATGAAATTTATCCCCTAAAATCATCCTATTTATGGTATTGTTTTTATAACAACTTTGGTTCACCAGTGGGTGTGTGAGACTTTATGGAATTGAAGGTCCCTCAGGGAACCTATGCATAATATCTTCATGGTTAAATTTCTCGATGATACCAATGGAACCCCTTCCAAAGGGGATTCTTGTGCTTTTCCTTTCTTCAGAAACATTGGTGTCCTTTTGATGGCCACTTTGTACATTCTGGGTTGAATATGGGACTACCCGGTTGGTTGGGTACCATTCCAAATGTCTTGAATGATCTTGATGCTTCTTAGTTAAGCACCTTATGTCATGGAATCATGTTGATGTTCCTTCATCCAGCGAAGTCTTCTCCTCCTCCTTCTACCTTCTCCGGTGAAAGTATAGATACTAGTAATCGAAAGTCAAATAAATAGAAAGAGGAAGAAGAAATCACCAACCTCTTGGAGTCATGTTAGAGATATCTCATTAACCTATACAATTCATGTTGGATATAGTTCCTCAACCTTTACAAGTCATGTTGAAGATCATCACCCAACCTCTACAATTCATACGGGGGCCAAGAACCCAGCCTCTGCAATTCATGCTAAGGGGAAAAGTCTATTCAGCACTAGTCGCTGGAAATAGTTTTGTAGCCTCTGTGAGTCATTTTATCAATCCATCACCAACCTTTGCAATTAATGTTGGATATGTGCAACCAACCACGCTAGTCATGTTGGGGGCATTGATTCTCTTGAGAAACCTAGACAGATAGGGATGAAGCCTAAGTTCCTTTGTAATATTTGCAAGGGATATAACCTTAGTCATTTGTGCCTTGGAATTCTAGAGGTACAAATATTTTGGTCCTTGTCTGCAATCTCTTCTTATTCTAAGTCTTATGAGGTTTACTCATAGTATTTTCATCCTATGATTGATGAAGTGGTCATGTTGATGCAATATCTTGTTGATCCCACTCCTCTTTGGGGGGTGATGTGCACGTAGACCATCTTTGTCTCATCCAATTCAACCCGATGGTTGATAAAGTGGTCACACCGATGTAGTATTCATATGATCTCTCTCTACTTTCTTGGAGAGTGTCAAGTCTACAAAAGTGGTCATCTTGTTCTGTCTTGGCCAGTTCCACTCTCTTCTCTTGAGGAGTGATTTGTATCTTGTGTGTTTTAACATTTCCAATTCAATACTTTCATAACAAGTGGGCATTCCACTCACTTCAAGCACTTCCCGTCCAAGCCCTAAGATGGTTTCCTTTGATTGGAATGACCTTGTTGAGCCTCGTCTTTCCTTCTTTTGCACCTTTCAAATAAAAAGGTTGAAGTTAATTCAAATAACATTTACCGATGTGTTGTAGATGAAGGATCATCTACAAGTATTTTATCCTCCTTGGCAACTTGAGATTTGGGTTCTCCTGAGCTTGTATTTGCTTCACATGAGATGTTTGATGATTTTGATAGGCGTCCTAGTGATTATTTTAGGGTTCTTCCTCAATTTCCTATCTTGTTAGGTGGGAAGATTTTCATTCTCGATGTTATAGTGGTGCAAGGACCGTTAAATTTCAATATGCTTCTCGGACATGATTATGTATATGCTATGAGCGTTGTGGTGTCCTATGCTCTTTAAAGTGATGCATTTCCCTCAAAATGGAAGCATTGTCTCTATCGACCAACTGGCATCTGACAATCACCATCCTAGTTCAAATTCAACTTCGTTTTCCCCTTTGTGTGTTCCTAGTATTCATGTAGACTCTACCTCGCCATGGGTTAATTATGTGGTGTCTTATCCCTGATGTTCAATTGCTTCTGAGCGGGAACCTATGAAATCATGTTTGCCTTCTTGAAACTTGGTCTCAACAATTGAACCATTAGTTTATCCAATGCACTGGGGGGCATGGGATCCCTTGATTCCTCCTCTTGTTCCAAGTGATATTAAGTCTCCTTTTGAGTACGATCTCATTGCTTGTAGATCCTCAAGACCTCGTGCTTCGATTTTCCTCATGAGCTCTAGTCCCTAAATGAGCCTCCATCATAATATGGAACATGGTGGGTTTACACACTACCCTTTGGGGTCTCGCCCCTCCTCATTTGCATGATTTCTCAGATTTTGAATTGCCTTTGATATGAGGCTATCCTTGAAGCCATGACCATGGTTTCTATACCATAGAATAATTACACCGTGGTTTTGTTTCTTCCTTTGGGATAATTTTAGGAGTTGACTATCGAAGAGACTCTTGGTTTGAGCCTAGTAGTGGGCCACGGTGAACATGATAAGTCAGCTGAGAGGGGGTGAATTAGTTGTGTAAAATTTCTTTCATTTTATAAAGAATAATATTACTTATTAATCAATCAATCATGCCTTTAACATTTAACTTGTAGTAATGCATTTAACCAATAAATATACAATCCATAAATGAAGTATTGACACGGTGATTTTTCATGAGAAACCCAAAGGAAAAACCTCTGCTTCTTATGAATGAAAGGCAAGATACAACTCCTCTTTACATTCTTATTTTATAGAGCTACAACCAGATGAGGGATGCTACCTCTATTTCTTAGGCACCTCTGAATGGAAGCTACAACTCCCGGATGTACAAGCACCAACTTGTATAGGATACTTTCTGAGTCTCCCCTTGCTCCTCCCTACCACCACGAAATCATTCTGTCACTAAGAACCTGCAAATCAATTCTTTATCTTCTCTGTCAAAATTAAACATTCAAATCCTCTCTACACAATTCATTCTTGACCGGACCACTTAGATTTATCAATCTATGTGTCTCTCTCTCTCTACATCTTTTTTCTCTTCTTTTTTTTTTTTTTTTTTTTTTTTTTTTTTTTTTTTTTTTTCTTGCAACATTCACTTTATATATCTTCATGTATCATCAGCGCGTACAATCGAACCCTCGAGCTTCAAAGAATCAGTTACAACAACTAAAATAACTTCCTTACATTAATTCTTATTGGCCAAGGCATCAAGGCGAACAATATCCACATGATTAGTTTAAACATTTAACCAACATCATTCGATGAACATACATCTATTTTAATTTTTCAACACAAAATAACCCTTGAGTGCTTTGGAAAACCACTTGTGCTAACCCATATTTCCATTGACCATGACCACAGGTTAATCAAAATGAATTTCACATTTCACATTTCAGCAATTCAACAATACTGTGTCGAAGAGTCTTGACACTTCAATTCTGAAACCCTAAATAGAGCTATCTTACGTGCTAGCTCCTCCTCTCACATGACCATGGGTGGTAACCACTACCTACACCAAAGGTATTTTTTAGTTTTGGCATTTCTTTTGATGAAATGTTTCAATACTCCAAGTCACGAACCTAGAAATTTTCGGCATTTCACACATTTCATTTCACGACCTGGCGTTTGACGCTACGGCTGATGAAGTGTTTGACACTCAAGTCCTGAGCTTAAAATGATCATCACATTTGATACGGTGTGTTGGTTGTGGAGCGTTATCTTCTTGATGGGAAGAGGTCCTTGCTTTCAGCGTGTTTATACCCCATGAGTATTTACACCCAGTATGTGCACTCTTCCCGTGGGGGAGTGGGAGGGTACCCCCTGGGGGTCAGGGGAGCTATCCCCACGGATGGGGAAAAACTGGGGACAAAGCGGGCCCCGATGAGGGTTGAGGCGTCCCCAATGAGAGCTTCGGTAGAAACTGGCTCATTGTAAAGTATTTTGTAATTTCATTGTAAATCTGGGCCATTCATTATAAGGTCCTGTGAATCTAGCGATAGAAATTATGTTAGGGTTTTTGCCCTAGAAACCCTCTTTTATGAGGGATTTGTATTGTGGTTGTGTATGAGGGTGATTGTTTTATTCTGAGATAGTATATTGTGAGATAAAGAAGAGTAATTTACAACGGGTTTTGTTGTGGGTTGTATCCCTTCATTTATTTGGATAATAAAAAGGAAAGAGTTTGGCGATTTCTCTGGTGGGCCAGCCCACCTTTGGTGAACTCCCACATAAATCTATGTCTCTTGTATTGTAATCTTTTATTGTTTTGTTTTACGCAATATGTTTTGTTTGTTATCCCACGTGATCTGTTTTTCTAACATGGTGGACATAGATCAGACGATTCTCGTTAACTTCTAGAGGAATGAGATCAGCGGTCATATACAACTCTTATATTACTCCTCAATGCTTAATCAATGGATATGAGCAATCATTCATCGAGATGGATGGATGTCGGGATTTCAGTATTTAGGCATTCATGACTTCGTGATGTTGAAGTTTTGCTTACCATGCAAAAATCCGAAATAGAAACTCCCAGAATCCCTAAATAGAAACTCCCAGAATCCCGAAATTGAAACTCTCAGAATCATGTGACTTCGCGTTTACTATGTAAAAATCCCGAAATAGAAATTCTTGGAATCCCAAAATAGAAACTCCTTGAATCCTGAAATAGAAACTCCCTGAATCCTGAAATAGAAACTCTCAAAATCCCAAAATAGAAACTCGGTGACGATCTCCAAAATTCAAGATGTGCCTCACATAAAAGCTGATCCATGATTGCTGTTAAGCCGATAACAAACTCCCCTTTTGGAATTTTAAAGTTTGACAGTAATGACAAAACAAGTCTGATATAAGCTATTGTCTGTCCTGCCAACAAACTCCCCCTTTGGCATTGATGGAAAACTTTAAATCTCTTCTCCCTTTTTTGACATCTATGGCAAGATCAACCATACTCCCTCGAGAAAAACCACTTGCAAGGATGTATGTTTCGGTAGCATTCCCCTTAGCTAATAGTCAATAAACCTTTGTAGTCTGATTTTATAATGAATCCCTTACAATCTTTGAGAATGAAATGAAATTCCAGAGGGTAAACCCCCAACTGATCCCTCATAATTTCAAATTTCATTTTAGGTAAAGATTTATTAAATACATCCTTAATCTGATCATTTTTGCCAACATATTCCACTTTAATAACTTTATACATAACCTTCTCTCTTAGAAAATGAAATTTAATGGGAATGTGCTTTGTTTTTTAATGCATAGCATGATTCTTTGAAATACTAAGTGCATTGGTATTATCATAGAAGATAGGTATGGGTTCATCATAATGAATATATATATTCTAACATCTGTTCATCCATAGAACATGAGTGCAACAAGTTGTAGCTACAATGTATTATGCTTCGTGATTAGATGGGAACCTTCTTGTTTTTTGCTTGACCAAATTACAAGACATCCTCCAAGAAAAATGTTGCTCACTAGTACTCTTCCTGTCATCAGCAAAACCTGCCCAATCAACATCAGTGAAAACATATAAATCAAGATGATTACCTATAGGATACCATAAACCATACTCTATTGTCCCCTTAAGATATTTAGAAAATTCTTTTTGATTGCAAGTGGATATGAGAAGTTTTTGGTGAAACTGAAACCTATAGCGATATAAAGCGCATGCATAATATCGGTCTTGTAGATAATATCGAGGTCATCTTTTATACCTGGGTTTTTTCTTTTGTAAAGTTTTCTTTGAAAAACTTATGTCTATTCTTGAATTCCCTTGGTTTTCTATCCTTTGTCTTCTTCGTGCTCAGTATGCTTATTGTAAGGACCTTATATGAAAAATGTCCTATTCTACCACAACCAAAGCATTTAGAGGAAGCTTACCTTTATACTTGTCGGTACCTCTTCAGATTTTCAACAAAATTTGCTTCTTCCACATCACCTTATGACTCCTCATGATTGTTGATTTCTACTTCAGCCTTTTCTTATATTTCTTTGCTACCTTGAAGAAGTTCTTCTTTCCTTAAAGAATTCTCTGAGAGGTTATCATCTCATATGTTGTTAGTATTCCATATAATTCATCATTTCTAAAGTATCAAGATCTATTCTTTCTTCTAATGTAGATATTTTGGGATCAAATCTTGAGGGAAGTGATCTAAGTACATTTTTCACAATAATATTATTATTAATTGTTTCTCTTAGACCTCTCATGGTATTAACAATTTCATCAATATGAAGAAAGTAGATATAGCTATCTACTTTCTTCGTATTGATGAAAGTAGGTAGCTATATCTTCTGATTCTTCCATTTTTCCAATCATATAGAAGTCAATTTGATTGTAGCTTAGCACTCTTTAACTTAGTGTCTTCTTCATATACATTTTCAATTTATCCATATTTCTTTGTTGATGCACAATGCATACTTTAACAAATTACGACCCTGCTAGACCTCCTAGTATGCAATGGCTGGAATTACTCTCATAGAGTCTCTTACCTATAGCATCTATTGGAATGGTGGTTGGGACTTTATATTCATTTAATATAGCCTGCCAGATATCTACTCTTTGAGTTTGTAAAAACAACTTCATCGATACTCCAAAAGAATAATTATGACCATCAAAAAAAAGGCAATCCATGTTTTACAAATTGGAGCTTCTTATCCATTATAGATGATCAAAAACTTCCGGTGGTTAAACTGATATCTTGAAGTAACTTTCTCACGATACCGAGTTATTTAGTGAGGATAAGTCAAAAGCGAGAGGTGAATCGGTTGTATAAACTCTTTCATTTTATAAGAAGATTACTTATTAATCAATAAATCATGCCTTTAACATTTAACTGGTAATACATTTTAACAATAAATATACAATCACATAAATGAAACATTGACACAATGATTTTTCATGAGGAAACCCAAAGGAAAAACCTCTTCTTCTTACGAATGAAAGGCAAGCTTCAACTCCTATTTACATTCTTATTTTATTTGAGCTACAACCAGATGAGGCTGCTACCTCTGTTTCTTCAGTACCTATTGAATGGAAGCTACAACTCATAGATGTACAACACCAACTTGTATAGGAGACTTTTCCAATCTCCCCTTTCTCCTCCCTACAACCCTGAAATCATTATCTGTCACTAAGAACCTGCAAATAAGCTCTTTTATCTTCTGCATCAAAGATTAAGCATTCAAATCCCCTCTGCACAATTCATTCTTGACACATACACAGATTGATAAATCTGTGTATGTGTATTCCCTCCTCTATCTTTTCTCTTCCTCAAATTTTATAGAACCATATATCTCCATAATCCCCCCTTTTTTTTTCTTGCAACATTCACTTTATATATCTTCTTTTTTTTTCTTGCAACATTCACTTTATATATCTTGCTGTATCATCAGCGTGTACAATCAAACCCTCAAGCTTCAAAGAATTAGTTACAATAACTTAATAACTTCCTTACAATAATTCTTATTGGCCAAGTCATCAAGACGAATAATATCCACATGATCAGTTTAAAAATTTAACTAGCACCGTTCGATGAACATACATCTGTTTTAATTTTTCAGCATGGAATAACCCTTGAGCACTTTGGAAAACCACTTGTGCTAACCCATATGTCCATTTTCCATGACCACAAGTTAATCGAAATTCATTTCACATTTCGCATTTCATCAATTCGGCAATCTTGTGTCGAAGAGTCTTGACACTTCAAGTTACAAAACACTAAAATAGAGCTTAGCTTCATGCTAGCTCCTCCCTCTCACATGACCATCGGTGGTAACCACTGCCTACACCAAAAATGTATTTCGGAGTTTCACATTTTGGTGTTTCAGCATTTCTTGTGATGAAGTGTTTCAATACTCCAAGTCACGAACCCCGAAATTTTCGGTGTTTCGCATTTTGGCATTTCAGCATTTCGCATTTCGGTGTTTCAGCATTTCTGTGATGAAGTGTTTCGACACTCCAAGTCACAAACCCCGAAATGATTTGAAGGCTTCACATTTGATCTAGTAGACATAGATCGGACGGTTCTTGTTAACTTCTCGAGGACAGATCAATGGTCATATACAACTCTTATATTAGTCCTCCAATGCTTAATCCAACGGATATGACTTAATCATTCATTGAGATGGATGGCTGTCGTGGTTTTGGTATTTCAGCATTTGGGACTTCGTGATGTTGAAGTTTTTGCTTACCATAGAAAAATACTGAAATAGAAACTCCTGGAATCCCAAAAAAGAAACTACCAGAATCATGTGATGTGTGTCCCTTTCGGTATTTCGGCATTCGAGACTTTGTGATGTTGTAGTTTTTTCTTACCATGCAAAAATTCTGGAATCCCGAAATAGAAACTCTCGGAGTGACGATCTCCGAAATTCAAGCTGTGCCTGTGCAAACTGATCCACGGTGCCTGTGCAAACTGGCCAACAAACTCCCCCTTCGGCATTTTAAAGTTTGACATTAATGACAAAAACAAGTCCTGTGCAAACTGTGTAACCTGCAATTCCTACCAATAGGCCCTACCTAAACCAATTTTCTCCATGAGTTGTAACCCCATGGAGTCTTATTTAAGCCCTTTTCAAACTCTCTAAAAATTAAAATATTGTCGAGTGATCTTTTTTCCCTTCACGCTCGCCAAAATCAAATTTGAAGGCACATATGTCT
>SNQJ01S0191392.1:18002-33068 GCA_010110895.2 Picea sitchensis
TGGAGGGATTTTTGAATTTTTAACTTTTTAATTAAATATTTAAATGACAATACCTATTAAAACCACATAAAAATAGTCACGTCACTCTCTTCAACCAATAGAAAATTAAGAATTTCAATTTTATTAAAATAAAAATTATTTTTATGTTTAAAAAAAAATTATAATTAATAAAAAAAAAATTAAAAACTTTAGAAAGTTGTATGCCATCATAAAAAAGTAATTGAAAGTCAAAGAAAATTGACTCTTAAGCAATTACAATATACAATGTCATACAAAGGTATAAAAATATAAAATTGATTTAATTTTAATATTTTATCCAAGATTGTATGACTATTTACATTGACTAATTTAATTTTAACATTAGTTATAAATTGTGTAAAAAATTTAACAATAATAAAATTTTAAGTTAACAAACATGAATGACAGCAGTTTTCAGCCCTAATGTACAACATACCTATAAATACATTGGAATCCAGTCCCATCTGAAACCCCTCTGTCCCACTCAATACCCCGTAATGGGAGTCATTTGGATTTATAGATGAAAGGATTTTTCATTGATTTTCATCATCTTTCCTTCGCACTTTTCATTGACTGGAGTTTTGAGACTGAAGGAATGCTCTTGCGTAGGGGCTTTTCATGGAGACTGAAAGATTGAGTGGGAGATGTAGTGATTGGACAAAATTTTACCTTGAGAAGCATGAGTAACACCAAATTTCAACCCTTGTGTCCAACATACATATAAATACAACTACAAGAGTGATTTTTAATTCCAGTCCCATCCAAAACCACCCTGTTCCACTCAATACTACGTAGTGGGAGTCATCTCACTTCATTGATTTTCATGAGATCTTTCTTTTATACATTTCATTAACTGGAGCGTGTGACTGAAAGAATGATCGTTCCTCTAAAACTTTCACTGGGACTAAGAGGGTGAGCAGAACATAAAGTAGTTGTATTTAGAATTCATTCGTGGTGCCACCCTCTCAAACATGATAGTGGGATCCTTCATACATGACGATAAAGAAAGTGTATGTAAACTTGTCAGTTCTGTTTGGAATTTGGTTGGGGCCAATTCACTCTCGTATGTGTTTTTTATCCGACTGAAAGATCGATCTTGCCTCTAGACTTTTCACCAGGACTGAGAGGGTAAGTGGGACATCAAGTAGTTGTACTATTATTTTAGAGAAAAATTTGGCTTGTAACACTCTCATACAAACTTCATTTCGAGAACAGTTTAGCTCATTACAAAGCTCTCTCTTAGATCTTTATTTTTAGAAGTAGAAACTATGTGTATTGTCATACACAGTTTTGTGAAAAACTGGTTTTCTAAAAATGTTGTTTAGGCCTTCAAAATGGCCTGTAAGTTAATGACCTGAAAAACACCATAATTTTCTTGTAAATTTCACTATTTCTAAGAATTTTTGGTTGAATTCCACTGACTGGAATGTTTTCCTAGCATCTTGACTCCACCTGGCACCTCCAGATGTAATATTCCTCGGCCAAACCCAATTATAAATGTAATGCAAGTGTACTTAAGCTGGTGAATTGTTTTGACATCATTTTGTAATGCACCTTTCATGGAATAGTGCGTGCAGGTACTACAAAATAAAATGATGTAGTGTGCACATTCCCAAATACCACGTGGCACAACCTGCCCTCGACGGCGTGGCCGCACTCACCAGGACCTTCACTATCCTCAGCCCAAAGAACAGTAGTGTTCTTCCAACTCCCCTCGAAAGTTCTCGTCACCCACAGGACTCTTCTTCAACGATGGTTACTTCGCAAATCGGGAATTCGGCGTTCGCACTATCGCGAACCCTGGGCGCACAATTCAAACGCCACTCAAAATCTCAAACCCCGAACGTCGATGGTCAACGGTCAAACCTCGGGGTATCGCTACTCGCGACGCCGAGCCCTTATATTTCAAAACCCCGAGTACCGATGCACCAATCTCTCGGCTCAACACCACCTGGATTCCACTTACTCCCTGGGGCCCCACACGACCACGTCACCCCGGGATTTCGCCGATCGCAAATTCACGATATAAGTGTTCTCTGAGGTTGGAAACCCCGAATGCCAATCCCGCGAGACGTCGGATTTGTGCCACCTGTCCCTTCGACGATCGACGGCTCCCGCTAAATCGGGAAATCGCGACCCATGATTTCGACGTGCATGTAATCCTTGCACTCGTCAACCCCGATATGCCGATATGCGATGTTGAACAGGTTCTATCGAGCACCTGCGAATTAATCCCCTCGCCACTCCTCCACGATCTGAGGTTGGCGGGATTTCGCGATTCAGCTCGATAGCTTCAAGTCGTCGATTCTCTTCCTCTTGAAGAGTTCTTTGCTTCGCCACCTTCAACCTGTGTGAACACAACAAGGGTACTATCCCTCTTGAGCTTAAGTCTTCTGACCCCTTCAGAGACTCTTCACTCACGTCTCCCCACTAAATCTTTAACAGCTCCCAGTGTTGAAGTCGTCTAGACCCTGTGCAAACCTGCCAACAGTAGTCCAGCCCTCCTCCTCTCAGACTCGTCTCTAAGATTTAAACCCGACCTGCACTTCACTTGCAAGGCTCAAATAACACAACACAACTCTGGTCGACGCGAATAAGAGTTTCACTATTGAAACTCCTCAACGCACTCTATGCGGAGGTATTCGGCTGCACTCGATGCAGGAATCTCCTGGTTCAAACAGTGAAACAATCTGAGCTTATTCTCTCATTCCCTCAGGTTACGAACCTGATATGCAATCACATATGCAGCATATAAAAGATAAGCATAAGGGGAAGCAAGTATGCAAAAGCATAATATCAACAACACACAGAGATCAAACATATCCATGAAGTTGAATCAAAGCTGTTCTTATTAATTCAATATATGTACATGGGGTTTATTCACAAGCTCTCTGATCTGATATCCTCTTTGCTCTCAATGCTAATGCTAATGAATTTCAATAATACAAAGCAGGGTGCCTATATTTCGTTTTCCCTCTCGAGAGTAAAACTGTCTAATCTAGACTTAACTATTTTATCTGCCTGCATTAAATCTAAATAAATGCCTCATCTACCTAAGGACGAGAGCTTATCTGCTCAAGGTCCGTTCAATGTACAAGTGCTCTTCATCACATCAACGTATTAATGTTTGGCGGCACCAAATATCAAAATATTTCAAAGTTTGAATGCTGGCGTTCTCCAGCTGTAATTGCTCCATACGTTGGCTCGCTTGATGAGATGTGGATGCTCCTGCATCATACTCCTCGGCTCAGAAGATTTCATGGGCTTCTATCCATGAGATCCTGCACGGTGTGCCCATGCTTCTAAATCACTGCCTCTGTTTCCCAGCTGGCATCCTCCACTGGGTGATTTTTCCATTTCACCAGGTATTCAAAATACTGTTTTCTCCTGGTCTTCCTACCTGCTCGCTTATCCAGGATGCACTCCATCTGCAGCTTCTGTGCAACTGGAAATTGCTTCTGCCATTGGACCAATGGTTCCTCAGTTCCAGTGCCTGCTTCTTCAGCCCTGTAGGGGTATAAATCCGAAATGTTGAAAATCGAAGATATCCCGATGCCCTCTGGCAACTCAAGCTCATATGCATTCTAGCCAAATTTTCTCAGGATTTGGCACGGCCCAATTTTCTTCATCTTGAGTTTGTTATATGTTCCCCTTGGGAACCTTTCCTTCCTCAAGTGCACCAGAACCATGTCCCCAACTTCAAACTAAAGCTGCCTCTTTCTCTGATCGGCTCTGCACTTGTATTCTTGATTCGTCTTCTGCAGTCGCTACTTCACCTCTGCGTGAAGTTCTTGCATAGCTTCAGCGAATTCTTCAGCCCTCGCGCTGCTAGTTTCAGCCTATTCTGAATCCCTGAGCTCAAAAACTCCTCTTGGCTGGGTCCCATACAAAATTTGAAATGGGCTCTTACCTGTACTCCGATTCACTGAATCGTTGTATGCAAATTCTGCCTGTGGTAGGATCTGATCCCAACTGTTGTGATGCTCCGTCACCAGGCTTCTCAACAGATTCCCCAAGCTTCTATTGAACACCTCTGTTTGTCCATCTGTCTGCGGATGGTAAGCAGAACTAAATGCCAAGTCAGTCCCCAGCTTCTTCCATAGCGTCCTCCAGAAGTGACCTATGAATTTCGTGTCCTGATCCGAGACTATACTTCTCAGCAATCCATGCAATCGCACAATCTCTTTGAAAAATAAGTTCGCGATGTGGGTTGCATCGCTGGTCTTATGACACAGGATGAAATGTGCCATCTTCGAGAATCTGTCCACTACTACAAAAAAGGAATCCATGCCTCTCTGCGTTCTCAGTAATCCCAAAACAAAATCCATACTAATTGCCTCCCATGGTCTCTCTGGTATAGGTAACGGCTGATAGAACCCTGTGTTCTATTTTCGGCCTTTCGCGTGCTGACATATTCGACACCTGTCAACAAATCGCTTTACATCAGCGCACATGCCTGGCCAAAAGTACGATTCTCTCAGCTTGGCGAATGTTTTTTCATGCCCAAAATGACCTGCTAATCCTCCACTGTGTTTTTCCCGCACCAAATTCTCCCTCATGGAGCAATTCGGTATGCACAACTGATTGCCTTTGAACAACAATCCCTCCTGGATCAGGTAGTCTAGCCAAGGACTCCGATCCCTGAGAACNCACACCTCTCTGCGTTCTCGGTAATCCCAAAACAAAATCCATACTAATTGCCTCCCATGGTCTCTGTGGTATAGGAAACGGCTGATAGAACCCTGTGTTCTACTTTCGGCCTTTTTCATGTTGACATATCATGCACCTGTCAACAAACCTCTTCACATCTGCATGCATGCCAGGCCAATAATATGATTCTCTCAGCTTGGCGAATTTTTTGTCATGCCCAAAATGACCTGCTAAGCCCTCGTTGTGCTTCTCCTTCACCAAATTCTCTCTCATAGAGCAATCTGGGATGCATAATTGATTGCCTTTGAAAAGCAATCCATCTTGGATCAGGTAGTCAATCCACGGACTCCTATCCCTGAGAACTGGGTTCTCGTCTGCCTCGTATGCTTCGCCAAAATCTGCGTCACCTGCATACATGTCTTTCAGATTTTCAAAACCCAAAGTTTTGACCCTGAATTCCTGCAGCAATAAACATTTTTTGCTCAAGGCATCAGCCACTTTATTAGCAGTCCCCGAAATGTGTTTGATCACGAATGTAAAATTTTGCATGTATTCCACCCACTTCGCATGCTTCTGGTTCAACTTCTCCTGTTGACTCACGAACTCCAATGCATGATTATCGCTGTATAAAACGAATTCCTTGGGTATCAAATAATGCCTCCACTTTTTCAATACCTGTATGATGGCATAGAAATCTTTATCGTACGTGGAGTACTTCAGCTTTGCATCATCCAACTTCTCATTGTAATATGCAACAGGTCTGTCATCTTGACTCAGAACCCCTCCAACAGTATACCCACTGGCATCACATTTCACTTGGAAGGTTTTCTGAAAATCTGGCAACACTAACACTGGTTGCTCAGTTATCTTTCGCTTCAACAGATTGAAGCTCTTTTCAGCCTCAGCTGTCCAATGGAAAACCTTATGTCGCTTTTTCACAGTGTCCATCATTGCGGCACTGATTCCACTAAAATTCCAAATGAATTTTCTATAGAAGCTTGCCAAACCGTGAAAGCTTCGTACCTTGAAAACACTCCTTGGCAATGGCCAATTTCTGATCACATTCACCTTCTCAGGATCCATCTTCAATTCATTTGTCGAAATTACAAAACCCAAATAAATTAGTTCCGTCTGCATGAAGGAACACTTCTTCAAATTAATCAGCAGCTTCTCCTGCTGTAATCTTCTCATCACAATGGCTAAATGCCTCAAGTGTTCAGCCTTGGTCTTGCTGAAAATCAAAATATCATCCAGGTATACAACCACAAATTTGCCAATGAATTCCCGCAGGACTTCATTCATCAGCCTCATAAAAGTGCTTGGTGCATTTGTCAGCCCAAATGGCATGACCAGCCATTCGTACAAACCCTCGTTTGTCTTGAACACTGTTTTCCACTCATCTCCCTCTCTCATCCGGATCTGATGGTATCCACTCTTGAGATCTATCTTGGAGAAATAGTTTGCCCCACTTAGGCAATCCATCAAGTCATCCATTCTCGGCAATGGAAACCTGTACCTGATGGTGATCTTATTAATCGCCCTGGAGTCTGTACACATCCTCCAGCCTCCATCCTTCTTTGGGCTCAGTACTGTTGGAACAACACATGGACTTAGACTTTCCCTCACCAGTCCTTTATCCAACAGATATTGTACCTGCCTCTTGACCTCCTCGTTCTCCTAAGGTGTCATCCTGTACACTGCCTTATTCGGCAAACTTGCTCCAGGAATGAGGTCAATATGGTGACTCACACTCTGCACCAGTGGCAACAAACGAGGTAGTTCGTCCACGATGATGTCAGCAAACTCTCCCAGTAGTTGCTGGATCTCCTCTGGCAAGTCATCTACTCTCGTGCTTGTCAGGACAATTCTCAGCTTCCTGACAACAAAGAACTGCGGATCTTCATTCTTCTCCAACTCTGTGAGAAGCTCTTTCCCACTCATGAGAAGTATTGTGTTGGTTACTTCCGGTTCCACCTTCTTATCTTTCCCCGGCAGCAATGTATGTGTTCTTCCATCCTTCTCCAAGGTATACGTGTTCATTCTCCCATCATGAACAACACTTCTATCATACTGCCATGGTCTCCCCAATAAAACATGACATACATCCATGGGAATGACATCACACATAATTTCATCCCTATATTCACCTATTTTAAAATTGACCAAGCATTGCTTTGTAACACATACCTGGTGTCCTTTCTGCAACCACGTCACTTTGTATGGACTCGGGTGCCTGTGCGTCTCCAGCACCAATTTCTCCACCATCTCGGTCGAAACGAGATTATCTGTGCTTCCGCTGTCCACTATGACCTTGCATTTCCAGCCCTTGGTTTTTCACGTGGTATGGAACAGTCTGCATCTTTGTGCTGTGTCCTCCACCTCTTTCTCAGGTTTCAACAGGACCTTATGCACTGTTAGTGACTTCCCACTTCCAGTGTCTTCATCCTCCATGTCACGCCTCTACGCCTCAGCGACGTGAGCTTTTTCTCTGTCCACCTTCCTTTCCGGACAATCTATGGCTTTGTGACCGTCTTTACCACATGTGAAACATGTGATAATTTCTCCACGGCCCCTTCCTCTACCTCGGGTACGAGGAAATGTATTGGCATCAGCGTAATCACCTTGCTGATCAGTCTGTTGCCTCCTCGGCTCAGAAATTTGCTGCCTCTGCTGTGAGGTTCCACCTCTTCCAGCTTTTCCCTGAGGCCTCTTCCAATCCTCCTTGGGCTTTTGAGTTCGTTCTTGGGCAATTGCTTTGCCTCTAGGCTGGCTTCTGCCTCGCCCTTGCTGCCCCTTCTTGCGGCTCAGCTTTTCTTCTCCTTTCAAGGCCATCTGGTACGCATCCTCAACTGTGCGGATGGTAACCATGCTCAGCTCATCCTGAATGTCATACCTGAGGCCATTCAGGTATCTTGCCACCTTCTCGTCATCACTATCCCGATGACCAGCTCGAATGTTGAGCCTGTAGAACTCCTCGGTGTACTCCTTCACCGTCATCATCTTCTACCTCAGGTTCTGCATACGCCTGAACAGAGTGATCTGGTAATCCCTCGGAATGAAATTTGTCTTCATCTTGGCGATCATCCGATCCTAGTTCTTGATCTTTTGTTTGCCTTTGGAACGCCTGTCTGCGTGCAGCTCGTCCCACCATAAGGCTGCATGTCCCTTCAGCTTGGTTACAGCATGCCTTATCTTCTTGTCCTCCTCGATGTCTTCATAATCGAAGTAGGTGTCGAGTGCTCGGATCCAATCCAGCATCTCCTCTGCGTTTAGACTCCCCTCATAAACGGGAATGTCCATTTTTGTCTTTGAGCTCATTCTGGAAATGGCTCTAATCAACCTCTCCGTCGAGGCATCTTCTACTGAGACCTCTTCAGCACCTCGTCCAGCTTCCTCTTCCACTTCAGAATCGCTAAACTCCACTGCACCAGCTCCGCATCTCTGCGCAGTCTCCATCTCCTCTATCCATGCTCGGAGATCTCGCATTTCCCATTACATCTCAGCATTACCTGCTGGCCTACCCCTTCTTCTCACGTCCCTGTCTTCACGATCAGGCGACTTCCTTTCTCTTCTGGGCGGCATTATGTCCCTTTTGTCTCTGCTTCAGGAAGCAAAGATACTCCCGCTCTGATACCACTCTGGCGCAACCTGCCCTCGACGGCGCGGCCGCACTCACCAGGACCTTCACTATCCTCAGCCCGAAGAACAGTAGTGTTCTTCCAACTCCCCTCAGGAGTTCTCGTCACCCACATGACTCTTCTTCGGCGATGGTTAATTCTCAAATCGAGAATTTGGCGTTCGCACTATCGCAAACCCTAGGTGCACAATTCACACGCCACTCAAAATCTCGAACCCTGAGCGCCGATGGTCAACGGTCAAACCTCGGGGTATCGCTACTCGCGACGCCGAGCCCTTATATTTCAAAACCCTAAGTAGCGATGCGTCGATCTCCTGGCTCAACGCCACCTGGATTCCACTTACTCCCTGGGGCCCCACACGACCACGTCACCCCGAGATTTCACCGATCACGAATTCATGATATAAGTGTTCTCTGAGGTTGGAAACCCCGAATGTCGATCCCGCGAGACTCCGGATTTGTGCCACCTGTCCCTTCGACGATCAACGGCTCCTGCTAAATCGGGAAATCGCGACCCGCGATTTCGACGTGCATGTAATCCTTGAACTCGTCAACCCCGATATGCTGATATGTGATGTCGAACGGGTTCTATCGAGCACCTACGAATTAATCCCCTCACAACTCCTCCGTGATCTGACGGTTGGCAGGATTTCGCGATTCAGCTCGATAGCTTCAAGTCATCGATTCTCTTCCTCTTGAAGAGTTCTCTGCTTCGCCACCTTCAACCTGTGTGAATGCAACAAGGGTACTATCCCTCTTGAGCTTAAGTCTTCCGACCCCTTCAGAGACTCTTCACTCACGTCTCCCCACTAAATCTTTAACAGCTCCCAGTGTTGAAGTCGTCTAGACCCTGTGCAAACCTGCCAACAACAGTCTAGCCCTCCTCCTCTCAGACTCATCTCTAAGATTTCAACCCGACCTGCACTTCACCTGCAAGGCTCGAATAACACAACACAACTCTGGTCGACGCGAATAAGAGTTTCACTATTGAACCTCCTCAACGCACTCTATGCGGAGGTATTCGGCTGCACTCGATGCAGGAATCTCCTAGTTCAAACAGTGAAACAATCTGAGCTTATTCTCTCATTCCCTCAGGTTACGAACCTGATATGAAATCACATATGCAGCATATAAAAGATAAGCATAAAGGGAAGCAAGTATGCAAAAGCATAATATCAACAACACACAGAGATCAAACATATCCATGAAGTTGAATCAAAGCTGTTCTTATTAATTCAATATCTGTACATGGGGTTTCTTCACAAGCTCTCTGCTCTGCTCTCCTCTTTGCTCTCAATGCTAATGCTAATGAATTTCAATAATACAAAGGAGGGTGCCTATATTCCGTTTTCCCTCTCGAGAGTAAAACTGTCTAATCTAGACTTAACTATTTTATCTGCCTGCATTAAATCTAAATAAATGCCTCATCTACCTAAGGACGAGAGCTTATCTGCTCAAGGTCCGTTCAATGTACAAGTGCACTTCATCACATCAACGTATTAATGTTTGGCGGCACCAAATATCAAAATATTTCAAAGTTTGAATGCTGGCGTTCTCCAGCTGTAATTGCTCCACGCGCTGGCTCGCTTGATGAGATGTGGATGTTCCTGCATCACCGCGCGCAGTAACTAAAGCGTGCACAATGTTGAGGTCAATGAGCCTTTGTGTATATGATATGTGTTATAGGCTGGTGAGCCAGTTATTATAAGCTAGGAAGCTTATGTTTTGGAATTAGACTAGAGCGCCTAGATTTCAAAGGCCAGTGTGCCTATTTTGCATATGTCTCATGATTAATATAAAATACATCGTTGTGCATAGACCGATCATGATAAAAGAGATGGGAGACTAAACTCCACCAGTTAGGGAAAGGGAGGGCCAAAAGTTAAGAGAAAGGGCTAAGCTAGAGATCTTAAGCCAAAAAGGAATATTATATTAATATTTCTTAAAACATATAGTATGGATAATTATTTTATACTAAGTTCTAAAGTTAGGGACAAGTGGTCCAAAGTATCTCCCAACACGACAAGTGTCAAGTTGGGGACATGCATACATAACATTGGGACTTGGTTCATTTTCATAGTTTTCCCATCATCTCTCGCATGATTTGTTCGATCATTCAACCATGATTCGATGACCATTTCACTCACACGGTCAGTTATCCTCCGGACATTCATTTTCACTGTACCAGAACTGTATCCATAGCCATATCTATTGTGTAGCTGGTTAGCTTGGGAGAGGGACTGAAGAAGTAGGTTGTCAGGCCTGTGGGATATTGAAGAAGTGGGTTGTCAGGCCTGTGAGAAATTCCCTGAGTGGGAGAATTGTTGGTGCTGGGGATTGATTTCCTGAAGGTGCTAAACTGCAGCTACAGTGCTCTGAGACTTCCTGTCTGGCCTATTGCTGAAGACCTGGAAGGGAAGTGGGGCAACCGAAGGACTGTTGAGCAGAAAAGGAGCACACTTCCTTGGGTGGGACAGGCATGTGGGGAATGAGAGGTTGTAGGTTGTTAGTTGAGTGAGCACCTGAGATGGAGTCTTTCCTATTGTCTATGAGCCTTTAGCTGGATTAGGAATCCCTTACTCGGGTGGAGTTTAGTCCCAGCTCGAGGGTGACTCACTATTGAGAGTGATGAACAGTGTAGTCTAAGGATAGGAGGTTCATGGATGGTCTGCATGTAGTTGGTGACATTCTTACCAAGATAAGTACCAATTGTGTGATTAATTTACATGCTGCATTATTGTTTACGTGCTTATTTTATGGGTTTTTCCTGTATATGCTGCATGTCTGTGTTTATTGTTATTTCAGTATGAAATTGTATATTTACAGAATGTAATTGTTTGTTTACATTTTATATGTAAATCTTCCACAAGAGTGTTGTGTGTGTATGTTTTAATTGCATGCAGTCCTTTAAGGTAAAATTTTATGTGGCATAGCTCAGTGGAATACTGGGTATGTTACAGTATGTTCCGCAGTGAGAGAACGAAAGTGTTCCCTCGTGTAGCGTGGCCTGGCCATGGGTGGTCAAGGATGTTACAATATGGTATCAAAACTTCAGTTTTCAACACTAGGCCTGAATAGGCCAAACGAGTCGAGTTGAGGCGAAATTACAATATGGTATCAGAGGATTTATTTCGAAGTGGCCAAATTTTCAAGTCACAAAGTGTCCATGGTAAATTTTGGCACCACACAGAAAATGTTGGCATGCAGGTGCACGCGGTAAATTTTGGCACCGCGCGGAAAATGTTGTCTTGTAGGTGCGCGCGGTAAATTTTGGCACTACGCGGAAAATGTTGGCGTGCAAGTGCACGTGGTAAATTGTGGCCCCGTGCAGAAGAATATTGTGTGTGGATATGTGTGCTAAATTTAGAATTTCACGATGTGCATACACATAGTAATGGTGCACATGGTGTGCACAGTATTGCAAAACACAGAGGAGTTTGGTTGGTGCGCGCACAGTATGAGTATAAGTTGTCTCACGACATTGTAGTCAATGGTGTGCACAAATAATTGTGCACAACGGGGGCATATTGAACTTTGGCATGGTGCAATTCATAGAGTGAAATGCATGTGGAAAATAAGTGCGCGATACAAAAATTGTGTGAAATAGGTATCAGTACAAGAACCAAAACTGTGCGTAGTGGATGTTGGCGCACAATGCAAAAGTAGTGCACACAAGTTATTGGCATGACGAAGAAGAAATTCATAGTGGATATAGGTGCACGGAAGCATGATTTACCTTGTGGGGTTGTTGTGCACAATAAATATGGGTGTACAGGTTGAATTTTGTGTGCACGAAGTTGTTTGGAAGGCAATGAGTCTGAGTTTAATAGAAAATTTTCATGGTATTAGAGGAAAAAGAAACACACAACCGCATTGGAGAATTATTTAAAATGAGTTCAGAGTTGTTTTGAGAAGAAATAAATAAAGTATAAATTGCTAAGCCGATAGCATCTCAGAGATGAATTATGGGTTTTATATTCCTCTGAAATCAGAGAGATGAAAGTGAAATATAAAAAAAAAAAGTGGTACATTACTGATGAGAAAAATACAGTAATCAAAATAGTGCATGCTTCATGGAATCCCACACTTTAAAATAAGTTACAAAAATGGAATGATTTAAAATAACAGTTATCCTATTTTCAAGGAACCGTTTAAGAACATGTCTATCATCTCTGGAGTCCCTTACCTCTGCTACCTTCTGTCCAAAAATTGCTTAAATGTACTTAATTTTATTCGAGGACTCATTTCATCTTAGCAATCTCCTCCTTTAAAGTATCTAACCAGATAGTTCGATCCTCTCCAACACCTTCATTTGTTTCAACTATGGTCTCTTTCTTCTATCGCTTGCTCTGTTTCTTCTTAACAACTCGTCTGTTGATGACTAGATCCTTCATAATGGGATTTAACCTAACTTCTAATTTCAATTCTATGGCAGGTTCTATGTGAAATTTAGTCACTATTATATGCGCAATTACCCTTTCCTTCTTACTCGTAGGAAAATCTACCATGTTTCCTGAATAACCAATCTCACTGGATATAGCTTTGTCCATGTACCTCAATTTTGTGGACATCGAAATGATTTTATGAGATCAGAAGGTCGAGAAAATTTGGAGATTACTCCATTTATGGATAAGATGATGCCTCCATACTTGAAAATTGGTATATATAGAGTTCCAATCATGAATCACAGACAGACTTACGTACAAATACATTGGTTTTCCATGCGCAGATAACCCATTTAAAATGATTAGTGTTTGAGTTCGTTACATGGAGGCATTCACCTAACATCATATGGCGGTGAAGTATTGAACGAGTGAAATGGGGTGATCTGACTAGTCATCGCCCGTCCCACGAGTGTTGGTTTGACATATTGAAAAATGTGACATCGGGACTTTGGCGAAAGTGGATTTGGTAACCTGCCTTCCACCCCGATGTATCTCGGAAGGCGCCAAGCATCTATTTTAAAAAATTTCATGGTGATAACATCAAGAAATCAGAAGAAATAATTCTAATGTATATATTGAACCAAAATGGTTCATATTGTTCATGAATTGTTGAACTAGTTAGCCTGATAAGTTTTGATGGCTGCACATTTTGTAGAATTAAGATCAGTGTAGAGTCCATAGGAATTGTAGAGGCACAGGAGAATTACAATCAGCAAGATGAGAGCAAAGGGATGGATGTCCATTTGGGAATTGAAGGAACAAACTCTAATGGACATGGAGATGAAAGGAATGAAAACATGAATATGGTAGAGACGATTAAAAAATTGCAGAAGTATGTCCAAAGCCATAAAGCTGATAATGAAAGTTTTATGAAAGCCAACGAGTAGTAGGATGACTTCAACATGAAGTTATTGGAGGAACATAATAGAAAATAAATTGGATAAGGAGAGTGGCTCAAGAAAATATGGAAGTCACAAGCCTTTGGATGAGAAAAGAAGAGCAAGAAGTGTTAGTAGACATCACCACAAATCCTCGAGGCATTCCAATAAGAGAGCAAGTAGCAGCTCAAGTCCATCCCCTGTGAGAAGGCATAAGAGGTCTGGGGTGGATGAGCTACTAGGAAAAATGAACAAAATCAAACCTTCTACATTTGATGGTGAGCACAAGAAGGATGAAGATGCAGAAACATGTTTGTTGGGCATGGGAAAGTATTTTCAATTACATAATTATTCTTCTCATGTAGAGAGAAGAATCCCCATCTATAAACTCAAGGGAAAGGCATCCATGTGGTGGGATCAACTTGTGTAGGTGCAGAAAATTAAAGAGGAAAGTGTTACTTGGAGGGAATTCAAGAAGTATTTTGAGAAGAAATACTTGACTAAGAGATATTATGACAAGAAAATGAAAGAGTTCTTTGAACTCAAGCTTGGAAGTATGACCATAGATGAATATGAGAGAAGGTTTCTAGAATTGTTGAAATATGTCTCCTTCATCAAGGATGAGACAGTCAAAATTCAAAGGTATTTGAGTGGATTGTCATCATTCATCAGTGAAAAAATATAGTATGATGATCCCAAGACATTGGAAGAGACCATAAGGTGAGCTAAATGCCTATATGATTAGCAAAAGGCAAGGCAAACTTTCCAAAAGACTTGGGAAGACAAAAAGAAATTAAAGATGGATCAGAGGAAGAAGGGATCTAAGCCACCCTTCTTCAGAAATAATCCATAGGGACAACAAACGCCTAGAGAACCCAGAGCGATTGACATGGGGAGTCAAAGGCCAAGGTAGCCACCTATTCAATGTTGTGGTTGTAAAGGAGATCATAGGTTCAGAGATTGTCCTCACAGAGGTGAAAAAGGAAGGATTGTTCACAATGTACAGCAAGCTGAAACATTGGAGGACATGGGTAGAAATTTGCCAAGGATCTATGCAACCCTAGACAACAAGTAAGCAGAGTATTAGTCAAATATGATTGAAGTGGAAGGTATGATTAACAATTGAACCATTGCTATTTTAATTGATTGAGGATCTAATCATAGTTATATAGATCCTAAGATGGTGGAAAGTTTGCAATTACCAAGAAGCAAGCATGGAAAATCTTGGTTGGTGCAGCTGGTTACAGGAGCCAAAAGAAAAGTTAATGAGATGGTTAAGTCATGCCTCATGGACATGAATGGACTGAACACCAAGGAATATTTGAACGTCTTGCCTTTAGGTTCCTATGACTCTCTAATTGGGATGGATTGGTTGGACCAACATCATTCTCTCTTAGACTGTCATAACAAAGCATTTAATTTCCTGGATGAGGAAGGG